>JAGDQP010020600.1:1340-33032 GCA_022664845.1 Lepisma saccharinum | reverse complement strand
CATAAAAGAAACTTAGTTTATTCCAAAGCGTTATAATCTTCCACCAATGCTTTAGAAGCTACTAAAGAAAGGCTACAGTGTGGAATAAAGGACAAATAGATATTTAGCAACAGACAGACATTAAATGGAAAATAAAACTACAACTAATAGATTTAAAGAAAGGAATTAGAACCAACATTTTTATGTACATTAGGAAATATACTAAAACTTTGCATAATCGAAAGACAGAGAAAGGTTAGTAGCTCTCAAGACAATGCAGTTATACGGACACTAATTGTGCTGCACATGCAGAAGATGAAAGCAAGCAATTCTCTGATGTCGGTTAGACTCAAACTTACACTTGATAACAGAAAGGGCACACCATTGCACTTTCTTCCATCTGGAGGCCAAAAGCCATTTTTGTACTTTTCCAATCATTGCAGCTAAGTTTTCAGGATCAGATTTCATAATCTGATCAAATTCGGCAAACTTTCCAGGTCTAAAAAATACTTTTGTCATACCAAACTTGAAATCTGATTCATTCAGTCCAAGGGCGTGAAATAAGGCCTGGAAGCAAAATTATTTTCAACTACAACATTTAATATTATCTTGAAAGAATCAGTACAAACAAACCAATCATGTAAATTTCATCTTTATGGCAAAAGGAAACGCACAGGCTTGTAATAAATATTTTTACAAAACCGTTGGTTTTGACAAATATATAATGACAAGGAGCATTCCAGTGAAACAAATTATTATCACTTTCCCTAGATGCGAGGGTTCTTGGGATCACTACCACTACTTGAATAAATAAAAGGTCTCGAGAAATAAAGCGGTTGTGTGGACTGCTACGCTGATTACGCGCAAAACCATCTTTGAATGAAGGTAACCTGGCAGGCCAAGCCCAGATTTGAATTATAGTGTCATAAATTTAGTTTAATTTAATTATATGGGTTGCACAGGGAGCTGCAACCTAAGTCCGTCATATGTCTAAAGGATGACGTCCTTCAGCTATCACTCTTCCAGTCAAAGATGCGGAACGTAGTCGCCAGGGCCTTTAATTAGATACATCCTAGCATTAGCCTGGTGAAACAGAAAAATTCTGAAATACTTCGGTCAGGATTGACGGCATCGGAACTCGAACGAGCGTGCCTCCCCAAAATCGTTCCGAATTCCGTAACCATAATCACACTAGAGTTTAGGTTCTGTATCGTGCATAAGCAATATCATGACGTAAACGAAAAGTAGAACCACGGTAACAACTGTATTAGTACATAACTAATTGAAAAAATTGAAATGTTTTCCCTATGTGGTGAATTGTAAATACCATTAAAAGGGTACGCATACACCATTTATTTATAAGTTGTCACAATTAAGTCTGAAAAGGGAGCAGAAAACAGAGAGATGTCAATAAGAATTCTAATCCAGTTTCCACTTTCAGGGTTACCGTCGCACATTACAATATATATTATATATTTACGATCATTTGGATAATTTTGTCGTCCAACGTATACTAAAGTCTTACCGCGGAAACTTAAGAAAACGTTGTAATGTTTGAATTTTAATTCTTCATTTTAAATGTAACAGGTGTACATAAATTTAACCCGTTGAGAGATGTATTCATATGGATCAAGAAATGTCATCTATCTCACGTCGATTTCTTTACTTGATTTATAAAAAGTTAAGATAACAGGACAATCAAGAAACTTAATTGATGAACTATAGATTTTTTTCTGAACAATTATAATAATTACTACAGTTAATGCACTACTGCCATTAATAAGGAAGTTTTGAACTTACACATTCTCTTAGAATTCATAACGTTACTACTACGCGTATTTCAACGAGCATTGAATTCCAAGCTAAAGTTAGGTATGACTGGAAACAACAATTTTGTAACCTACGTATTTAGTTTTAATGATTCGAAAGTAACAGTTCGTTTTCTTCATAAATGCAACTTAATTATCTACTTTCTTTGTAATATGATTCTCCGTTAACAAAACCCAGTCAATGTGTCACTCCTAGTTGCCTTGTTAACAGATAAAGGTATGTCACGTCCCGTATATAACGGTCGAGAGAAAAAGAGCAGCTATTAAGAGATGTTTTGATTAATGATGAAAATAAAGCCTCGTTCCTCCATTTCCTGGGGATGGTTTAAATTTCCTTTTGCCATAAAGAGGCAATTACTCATTTTTTTCAACTTTATGATATTTAAAAAAATATATATATATATTATCACGTGGTCAATTCATAATTAGTATTCGAAACCAACATAAAAGCTATTCCGCTTACATTCTATAAACTTTTCTGAACTTGTCGCTTTGAAAAATACCATCGTCTTTCCGAATTCACATTTTGACTCTTCAAAACCAAAACTAGCCAGAAGAACCTGTAGGTAGAAAAACAAATAAGTTTCCACTAAAGATCTTTATAATAATGCAATATTGAATATTCTAATTTGATGCTCAATTAACTGAATGTAAAAATAATTACTTACTATAGTAAGATGTTAATTGGTACAACGCAGTTTCAACTAAAAGCAAGATAATCTCAATGATCATTCTTTAAAACAGCAGATGATAAAGTTACGTCGATAAAAAATAAAAACTGTTCAATAGAGAATTGTAACTTTCTAGTAATATTACAAGTGGTCGAACAGACAAAAAATAACAGTTCCAAAATATGAGTTACTTTTTAATTGTTTTATGTGTTTATTAATGCATTTTGATTTCTTCAGGAACTAAAGTATGTTACCTTTCTACTAACATGCTACGTTAAATATTCTCTATCCAGCCTATTCTTATTTGTACTTTAAAATACTATACAGACACTCATCGATTTCCGAAGATTCGCTTTGCGATATTTCGACTTGACGATTGTGTTATCCTCCAACAATTAATATTAGTTCTATACTGAACAACATTCTACAGGTCACGTGTACTTTCAACTGACTGCATTAACGGTGAATACTGTATACGTATAATTGCTATCAGTGCACGTTCTATATCCGTATCATAAAGAAAACTTAGAAAAGAAATCTTAAAAAAAAAAAATCTTATCGATGTCTATTTTTGGGTAATGTGAAGTTGGAAACACTGTTAAATTACAGAGGTTTTTTTTTCTTATTGTTTATTTGAGTTGCTACTATTGGCATATGGCGCTATCTGTGTCCAGTTGCTTGCTCATCGGCTACTGGATGATATACGTTGATTGTAATTGCCAGCATCAAGATCTGCAAAAGAACGCTGAAGGGCAAAATGGATCTGTCTGATGTCTGGATTAGAAGTGATTTTCTGGTTTCGCGAAGTTTGTTTTAATAATTAGAGTTTCATTTTTAGAGTTTTCAGATTGTGATTTACGGTTTCTTTATTTAGAATAGAACGTTTTTACGGTTCGTGGTCTGGTAACAATTAAATGTTTGAAACTTGATATACTTAAGTCTATGCTGTTCTGGTGAAATAATTTTCTTCAATCTTTCTAACTAACTGTAAGGCATACGAGGTTCCAAGTGTAGCAAATATATAAGATGTGGAATCAAAAAATTGGTGAGTACCATTTTTTACAATATTTAGTATTATGTGACTCATCTCTTGAATGTGGTTGTCCTTTCTCTTTTCTTTGTTGTATTTTTTAGTCCGAGCTTATCCTTTTAACATATATATAAATATAATATATATATATATATATTCAGGGAGCTCTGTTCATGTATTTGATGCTTTTGAAATTAACGAACCTTCAATGCCTTCGTTTAGGTAGTCAAAAACATCGATTAGGATAGTCTTCATTCAATCAGATCCATTTTTATACTTTAGAAAGAAATGTAAGACCAAACAATATCAGTAAAAGTAAATTTCAATAAAGTAATTTCTATGTTGTTGCAAGTCCCCACTTACTCTTTGTTCAACTAAATGAAAGTATTAAGGTTACTTTTGTCGAAGTATCAAATTGTGTTGTTAACCCTGGTAGTTAGAGTTTGTTACGTCATTTACAGTGTGAAGCCTTTATCCAGTGAAATTTTGTAACTCTAGTTGTTGAATTGTACGTAAAATTTACTGACTATTTTTAAGAATAATTTGTTAAATAAAAAAAGGAAATTGTATTTTTGTCATTGCAAACAATTAAAAATTTTAAATCTAACTTTGGGAAATATTTCATAACATTATTTCAACAGAATTACTTTATCTGCTTAAAATGTATTTTCTCATATTAATTTTCCATATTCTGATTATTAAGTAACCGGGTGCATGAATCAGGTCTCTTATTGGCGTTGATAACTGGTTTGTTCAGTAGGTGCGACGGTTCATGGACGTGTGAGATTGCAACGGATATATTCCATATTTTAGCAAAATACACCACACATTGGGTAGTGAGCATTCCATTCTATGAGTAACTTTTGGTTGTGGATGTATTTGTTCTATGACCTACGTTTGATAGGTGAATTGGAATTGTGCGATGTCGAGCTACATTTGGTTACCTGTAGATGAAGTTGTACTTCAAAAGAAGCACTATATGCATACAATAAACATTAGGATTGTTAAGGCATATCGCGGTAAGGTAAACTTACTCTATAGTTTACATCAGGATTCATTATACTATGAATATAACTGGATTACGAGATGAATAAATACTTAACTTGTTGGCTTATCAAGTTATATAGATTCATTCAGTAGTGCAAAACTATATTATAGTGCCTGATACCGTATAGATAGATATGCATGTCGTTGTCGGCTAAAGTTTAAAATCCTCTCCCAGTGTAACCTTTATTAATGAAGCAACTTAACCTAATGGCGTATGGTGAATCTCGGTCTGACAAGTTTGTCTGCCATAGGATGACAACTAAGGATACCTAATGTAAAGTATGGTTTATTAGTTGGTAGTATTAAGTAGTTAGTTTTCGTTATTACTTTCTTGATATGATGTGATTATTTGTTTCCAAGAACATGGTACTATGATATAGGACATGTTATTTCTATTATATTATTATTCAAACATACAGTATACCAATAGCAAACAAAATATCAAATGCAAGCAAAAATATG
This sequence comes from Lepisma saccharinum, assembly GCA_022664845.1. NCBI lineage: Eukaryota > Metazoa > Arthropoda > Insecta > Zygentoma > Lepismatidae > Lepisma > Lepisma saccharinum. The sequence continues at coordinate 28,014 of JAGDQP010020600.1, read as the reverse complement.
AAATGGGAGTAGCGTTAGTACTTACGTTAGAACTTAACTTACAAGTAATGTTGGATAAATTTTGTTTACAAGTTACATTAAATAAATTTTACATCATAAGTTAGATTATTTTATGTTCTTTAGGTAGCTTTAGGTAGCATATGTCAGATAGAGAGTTAGTGAGTAGATTAAGAAGAATGTTGCCATCTGAGTGCCAACGGGATGTTAAATGATAATTGTCTAGATCCTCTACTATCGTATGTTAAGAAATTGGATGAGTTGGGTATGGAGAAGGAGAAACAAGATAACATAGTTGGAAGTAGACCATTTGGAAATCGTCGTGATCAAGATCCCACATAGCAAAATGACGTCCCAGGGATATCTGACGGATCTCCTGGCAGGATATCGGGACGTCCGTAGGACGTCCTGTTCAAGTCCCGTTTACATCCATGGGACGTATAGTTATAATTAAGCCTTCGTATAACTATACGAAGATATATCCTTCGTATAGTTATAATTAATTAAATAATAATAATAGTAAGGTCGATTTAATTTATAGAAATTCGAGGTAGGTAATCCCGCACGGCTTTCCGGGGGACATCCAGGGGACCTAAATACGGGATGAACTGTTTGTATTGCCCACAGAGTTATCCCACGGACGTCCTTAGGACATCGCTATGGGAGCAGGACCATTCTGACGGTAATGGGATCTAAATGGGACGTCCCAGGGACGTTCAACAATCGAAATAAAACAAACAATTCTAATAGTAATTGCAACAGCAATGGTAAGGAGAATTGGAATGAAGGTCAAAGTAATTACCAGAATATAGGAAGTAATAGGAATGAAGTACGGACTGGTTATCAGAATAGACAAGGTGATGGAATAAGATCAACAAGTAAATGCATATAGGTTGGATGAGGATTTGAGAAGTCAGGATGTGAGAGTAATGGAACAGGGATACATAGAACAAGAAAGAGGAAATAATGAAGCATTGAGAATGACAGGTAATAATACTCCACGAATGGAGGGAGTTAATTGTGTTCTTTCAGAGTCTTTAAACTGAGAAAAGCATCAGCGTGGCTTTTACTTAAAGATTTGAGAAGGCCTAAAGATAAGGAGATAAGCGACGAATTGTGTGAAAGTAGTCAAGTAAAAAGAGATCAAATACAACAAGAATTGGATAATTTAACTAAAAAACGAATTCAAAAGGATATAGAAATAGTAAAATGAAAGCAATTAATTAATAATGATTTACCTGGTATATCTCAGGTATCTAAACAAATGGCAGATAATTCTATGAATAAGGTTGAAATTAATCAGATACTATATATCAAAGGAAAACAAATACATCAGTATAAATGTACCACGATTAAATGGATGGGAATTAGAAACTATTATAAGAAAATTAATCAAATGTTTAACGATTTTAAAACTATTGATGAAAATCTGTCGATGAGAAAGATATGCAATATTATTTTCAACACTCTCCCACTCTATATAAAAAAACAAATTGATAAATGCTCGGTACTACCTCGTAAAACAATTAGCTCAATTGGTTGGAAATTTAGAGGCAGAATATGAAGGGAATATACATTTTAAATATCCGAGAATAACAGAAAATAATGACAATAAAGATCTTATTTTGAAACTAGTGAAGATGTTCAGAATTCTGTTGAGATGGCAAAGTTAAATCATGAGACGCGTGAGGAAGAAAGTAAGAATTACATTTTGAAATGAAATTATATTAAACTAGAGTGTGGAATTGTTGATTTACTATATGGAAAGGAACTTTTGAAATTGGATATGGATAGGAAAGATTCATATTTTGAAATTAAGAAAAATAGTAAGGAAGATAAAAAGGTAATACATGCTGAACAAGAACATAGTGTGATGAAAGTAGAAGAACAATTAATGGACAAGGAATTGGAGAAGATGAACAGAAGAGAGAAAATGAAGAATGGACAACAAGAAAATGAGCAAATCAATGAATATACAGATATAATGAATAAATGATAGTAAAACAACTGAACAATTGATTAAAGAATTATTTCAGTCTGCTCAGAGGAATTATGAAAATGGGTATCATGAGCAAGTGTGTTTACAGTGTAGTGAAGCTGAGTGTTTTTTTTTAATTATATGATTAATGATGAAAGATATTGCGATGTTTTTGATTTATTGTATAAACATGAGGAATATTTGCGTGGTGTGAAGGTGAATTAAGATGATGAAGTTGATATGAAAGGCGTTGTTACATGATTCAGAGAAGATTATCTATTTTGATGTTTTGTAAAATATTGACTAGTATGAATGATTTAGGGTGAACGTGCATTGTGAAAGAAATTTTCGTGAATGTTATTATGATAATAGTTGTTATGATAATGATGATGTTATTCATGAACAGTGATGTTAATGATTTTTATTGAATTTATTGTAGTTAAGTATTGTATAATGTTATGATGTTGAGAAAAAAAAGAGAAAAGAAGATTGATAAAAAATCTTTTGATATAAAAAAAGAGAGAAAAAACATTATTATGATAAAAAAATATAATGTTGCTGATGAAAGATACGAAATAATACTTTTTCAACAGCAGAAGGCGGTAATTATGATATGGGTATTAGGATGTGAAATATGAAAAATGGTTGAATTTAATATTTAATTGCGTTACGGAAATGAATTTTATTTTATTTTAAACAGTTTATTGACATTGTTAACCTGGAAAGAAATTAATTTGAACTTTTATTTATGAAAGTTTTAATTATTGTTAGCAAAATAAAAATTAATTTTGAAATATTACTACAAAGAAGAGTATCATTGTTGTGAGACAACTTGATTATATTCTAAACATTAATTTGTGTACATGACATAAGCAACCAATGAATTTATTTAAATAAATGCAAGAGGGATATTTAAATGTTTGAATAAATCATTTATTTACGTTTAATATTTGGATGATTAAAGTAAAGGAAAAACTCTGGTTATGTCAGAAATGACATGAAATTAGGTGTTAAAGTTACGAAGTCCTAAAAGATTTATTGTACCAGGCAATCAAGAAGTGATGTTTGTTTCTTTGTGAGTTTACAATTTTGATTTAAATAAATCGATTGCTTTTCGCCTCCGGTCTAAACCAAGTTTTTTATTTCACTTTCGCATTTAGTGACGTGAAGGGAGGTGCAGTGTCATTGGCTATATTATCTTCTCTCATGTTAAGCTGGTCCTTGACTGAGCTTTTACGAAAAAGTGAAAGAGTAGTCTTCACTGCTTCTGCAAGATGGAGTTTGACACGTTAAAGCAGAATTGGAGCAGTCGTTGACAACTTGTCCACGAGGATTGGTTAGTCATAGGTATCATCATCGGGAAAGGTCTTTCTTATCCTCTAGAACAGGATTTCTCAACGTAGGGGTCGCGACCCCCAGGGGGATCGCGGGTTGTCTCCAAGGGGTCGCGAGGGATATATATATATATATATATATTAAATAGCCTCCCGCAAGCTTCAATACACACAAAGTGAAACGAAACCGTTCATTATTTCAGGAAAATTACTTTTTTGGGGTCCCGGCCAGAAGACAGTAAAAGGGGGTCGCGACATGAAAAAGGTTGAGAAAGTGCTCCAGAACATACAGAACGCACGTTAGACCCTGAGAATTAAATATGAGAGTCTTCGATTGAGCTAGCTGGCTGGGCATGTAAAGCAACAACAATTTTATATAAAGATTATTATTCGACGCTGAAGTGAAGGTTTTGTTTCAAGTTACTATTTCTACGATTATTTATTACAAGTATAACAAGTGAAAGAAGCGTCTCTTTCAATATATAATGTCGAGACGTATATGGAAATAGTATTATTCTTTAATATGTACTCTGGTGCATAACTACAATAAGAAATTGGTATATACCTGAAATGTAGTGTAGAATAATTTTGTCAAAAAGGCCGTTTTACTGTTTACTTAGGGTGCAATGTTAATTCTGCAATTATCTACTTTCCTATTTGAAGGTAAACGAATTTAACTGAACTGAATGTTAGCTTCGGTAGAGAACCAACCTACTAACAATAATCTTAATTAATGATTGTCCGATAGATATCTGTCAGTAATATACACGTTAAAATCTACTTGCGAAATAAATTTTCTACAAAACAAGAAAAACAACTACAAATTTGCTTAATATCAAGAATCACTGGTAAACCTGTGATGCTACCGAATCCATATTGTTCCGATCCGGAAACTTTGGCTACATGTTAACGTGGCCACAAGAGGATTGTAAAGTGGATATTATCGACAACGTCTGTTTTAACGTTTATCCTTACGGCATGTAAGTTCTATCCTAGCACACTGACAAAATTAGTTAGGAAGATAGAGAAGTAGTTTGGTTTTCAACACGAAATTAATAATTAATGAATCAAAAAATATTTAAATTACGAACATATACCATAAGAACAATTAAACAGGAGGGACCGGGCTTCCCTAGCTGCGCGATTCAAATACCATCCCTGGGCGATAAGAGGCTTTAAAATATAAGGATGCCTTTGCATTAGCGCAATATGACATTTATGGCCAGAGAAGATGTGTCTGCTGTAGTAGTAATGCTACTGTAAAGTACCTGACTGGAGGATGGAATTACGATAGACAGTGGGAAAATTGAACCAAACACAACTTAAAGTGACATGAGCTACAAATGTCAATTACTTTATCTTTACTCTCAGTTTTAGTGGTAAAGATATTACAGAGATTACAATATGTTCTAACAAACTCAAAGTTTTAACGACCCGTTTTAAAAGAAACCCAAATACTGCAAAAATGTCATAGACTAACACGAAAAAAAAGTAATATTTACCGCAGACATAATCTAAACTATACATGTAATCATTCAAAAATTACAATGCTAAGAATGTAATCTATTAAGATTTTTTAATATTAACGTCAATACAGCACAATTTCGCCATCAATAATAGTTATTCTATCCAATATATAAGTACCATTAAGAATATAAAATCCAGATACGCCATTGTTAACTGTATGATAAAGCTTTTTAGAGAGCAATAAAAAAATCGATTATGACAAGAAAAATAATGCAATTAGTAAGCAGAACTGCTTTTTTCACAATAAGCTTTGTCTTTTTCGTATCGGCATTACGTAATGTCAAATACTTTTCTAGGAATAAATTTTTACCGTCCCCCCCCCCCCCCCCCCCCATCTCGAAAGATTACGAAGTTTAAAGTATAATAAACGGCTTTAGAGCATTACACAGCTTCAGGCAAAATCATTAACTTTACACTGTCTGATGGAGAAGGAATGGAAAGGTCTTGCTTTATGGCCTTGCTTTAAAATATCATCCCGGCATTCGTATGGCGTAACTGCATGCAACCAGAAAATCTTATTTAGAATCCAGGATTATAACGCGAGCACGCGCTTCCACTGTGGCACCTCACTCGATATTAGTGTGACGTGTTAATTTAACAAATTTAATGGACCCCAATTCAAAGACAGATGAAGCCAAGGAATAATAATAATAATAATGAAATTACGTTAAATATCTCAGATGAAATACAGACAATTAAGCTCGATGTAACATGAAACAAAATATTAAGATTTGCTAAGTGAGGATCTTATACAAGGGAAAATATTACTTCACGATTATAATGTTTATCACAAAACAAAGAATGAACAGCAAGCAGTATCCATGATAAATAAGAATGAAATAACCGAGGGAGTTACGTAAGTGAAGAACTTGAAACAACAACAACAACACTGAACAAATATTACGACTGTAAAAATATAGAACTCTTTGTTTCTGCTTTTGCCAGTCGTGTCCAGGAGTCGAAAACTTTAGTTTTATTTTGTGAGTTCAGCATATTTTTCTCCTTTTAATTCCTGTAAATATCGTAAGTTGTTTTTATGGCGGTTGAGTCAGACATCGATACCTGTCTCACTCAATTTCCTTCTTTTATTTATGCTCATGCATCGTAATGGGGAAAAGAAAGCTGATTATAAATTTCCTACATACTTTTGTGATTCGTTAACTTTATTTGTGTATCCTAATTTTCTATCTTTGTTACTTATTCACTCGAAAGACAGGGAAGTAAGCTTTCGAGTAACTAACGTCCTTGAAAGCAAGAACCGAACGAGTCTAGGTGTGAGGAGTGAAGATGATGTAATACAGGATGCGGCAAATGTAACTGGGTTAAGTGAAATGAAACAGCAGTTGAAAGTAAAAGAAGGCACAGAAATGAAAGTTAAAATGAAAAAGACTTACTGAACGTATCCGTACAACCATGCAGGAAGAGAAATGTAAAAACCAAAAGTGACAATTGGACGAACAGACTGAAAACGTTTCGGCACTATTAAAATATATAAAATTAATAATATATTTATAATTGACAGAAAAAGCATGCAACGGAGTGATGAAAAAGGGATAGAAAGTAAATTTAGTACAGAAAAATTATTAGATCGAAGATTAAGCTAGTAAATGTAGATCTACTCACATCTGCTTTCTCAAAATTGTCAATTCTGGCGTGAAGAGTGCTAGAATATGAAAGAACAGAAGAGTTGTGAGTCAGAAGAGTAAAGAAAGCTAGTAAAATAGTGCGAAACGTCTAATTTTACCAATATTGGTAGCTGAACAAAAAAGTTAAACATAGTATAGAAGAAAACGTATCATTGTACGACTATGTATGATTCCTACAAGTTACGATACCGTAGAATCAAGCTGGAAAGGAAAACGAAATATATTTTGAGTCAGATATATGCATTCGTGTGTGTGGGTGTGTAGGTGGAATTGAAATTTATTTAAGGACTTAAAGCAACTTTGGTTCAGGTCGAATGAATGATGATGGGAGAATTGGTGGAAAGAAGAAAGTGGAAGGTAACGGGGGAACCTCGAGACAACCTTCGCACATGGTGTTTGTTCACCACAAAGCCCACAATAGCATGAGCCGAGATCGAACTGAAGATTCTACGTGGGTTTCTGTCAACGTTAGAAACTGGAAGAAGTGTGGTCAGTTGTGAGAAAGAATTGCGTAAAACAAGAATTTTTGCTACACAAATGCTGAGTATTTAGAATCGGGAATTGAATTTCCTTTTTTATACGTAAGGAACTTTCTTGATCGGTCAACATTCAGTATCTTCTCTGTAAATAAGTGTTCTATATCCTATTCTATTGAGGTAAATACTGTACTTCCATATTTAATATTTGATAAGGAACATGCAAACAATATGCTACAAGAAAGAAAGCACCTATACAAAAGACGAAAATTACGTGTCAAGAAGAAACCCTCAATTGAAACAATTATAAGACCAGGAAAAAGTGGTAATTTTTATAACCTACATTTCTTCATCTTATGATTTATGAGTACCACCATTTTTCCCTTTTGACTTCTGGCACAGTATCTTTACCATTGCACCACGCACTGTTATCTGTTTAGACATATTTTATATTCCTCCCTTATACACTGCATTTCAAAGTAACAGAAAATATGTATCATACCTTACAGAAGAGACGGGGATCTAATCTCGCTAATTTTGGAGGAAGGTAACTTTTATACATGTTGTAAAGGTCAGAAAACTGTGCTCTGGATGGGTAACCCTGATGCATAAGTTCCAATACACTTGTCATCCCAGAACACTGGAGCTGTGATAAGATGGAGCCTCCATCGAACTCATGATCAACCATTTTCACGTTTGGTTTAATACAGCGAATGAAATTTGTGCCCTGCGAAAATTAAAAGGAAAAATGTTGAGTTAAACAGAATGAAAAAACAACTATTAAAAACTACATAAAATTACGAATATAGATGTACTGAGGCCTTGTTTCCACACTTAAGTTAATTAAAATATCCTGACAAGGCTTATACATTTAACTATTACAAAAAACACACACACATATAATGTACACTACACATGTTTATCATATTCTAATGAACTTAATGTTATTTTATTTAAAATATGCTGACAAGGCTTATACACTTGACTTTATTACAAAAAACAAACACAGTAACAAGTTAACAGTTTCCGCGTTCTATCAACTTCTTCGTCAGACGAAACACACAACACAGTGTTTAAGAGTGATTCGTTTAAGGAAGGTGTTAATATTTTTATAGAACGCGGAAACTGTTAACTTGTTACTTGTGTGCTTTTGTAATATAGTCAAATGTATAAACCTTGTCAGCATATTTTAATTACAATAAAAATAAGTTTAATAGAATATGCTAAACACTTATAGTATACATCACTACTGTTTCCAACCGCATGGACGAAAACATGTAATTTTCTACTGAAATAATGTGGTATGTTCTTTAAATACACATTTTATATTACTTATTTCACAATGTTATACCTTTTCCGTGCGGTTCCTCATCCGTTTAAGTAGTATGTAAATTGCCAAGTCAGAAGCATTAATATTTGCCTTCATAATATAGTCAAAATTGAGTAGCTTAGAAACAAATGTATGCAAGTGCATTAAAGAGTAAAGCACAGTATTAGAAGTTTGAACGAATTATAAATTTTGGGCACATGTTTAAGCTTTTCCAGGTGATTAGTTTTTCACATCGAACCTTCATGCAGATTTGTACTTTCATATCGATATGTTGTGTCATATACAAGGTGGACCACCTAAAATTACAACCTCAAATAACTCGCTGCTAATGGATAAAAAATGAAATAAAATGCACATACCAAAGTGCACATGAGGAAGCACAATGTTATGTTACTGAAAACTGTAGGGTCCTGAGAATACCTTTCGGGCCCAATTTCAAAATTTTAAATGGAAACATGGGTTGATTTTGTTCCCCTTCAAACAAACGCTCAATTGTGAACAACTTTTAGAGGAAACTCAAAGGGGATAGTGAACAATGGATTGAAACTAAAATGAATTACGAAAGTGTATATGCAGAACAAAATGGTGAAATTTTCCAAAATAGTGGCGTCCTGGGAATACTGCTAGAGGAGGAGCAACTTCAAAGTTTTAAATAGAAACAGGGGCAGATATTGATTGATTTCTTTGAAACAAAACATGAAATTTTGAACAACTTCTAGAGAAAACACTTTCTCAGGAATCATCATCAGAAAACCCTGTTCATCATATTAATGTTAACCCACCAATTAGATCTTTTAACTGCCAAACGGTACGTATATTAGCAATTAACCCAATTGTTATGGGGATGATAGTACAGCACTTATCAGCAGCACCTCAAATAGCTCTGTTCCTCCTGTATAGTCAGCGACAAAGGTTCGTTCACTTTGACCAATGTCAGTTTGTAAATAAATTGGGAACAGATGGACCGGGTTGAGTAAGTTACAGATTAAGGCTAACCTAATGCAACTATGCACGTATCATGCAATGTTCAGAAGTAAATCAAAATTATGCTTATGCTTCATTATGCTTCAAAATTTTGCATTAATGTTTCAAAATTAACGTAAATTACATTCCAGGAAACAGTAGATGTATGCAGACGTAAACTAAAGTAAAGCGTGCAGTCTTGTACATGCAAAAGAATACACACTTATACCATACGAAGCAACAGGCATTATTCCCAAGGGCCATTAAGAATGTTCATAACGGCGCAGTCCAGTCCAGTCAATTCGTAAAGTTCACTTATCCTAAATACCTTAATTCGTAATTCTCCGGATTGTCCGTTGCAAACAGAATGAAAAAGGACCTCTTCTTGCTAAATAATACATAAAATAATACATGGGCATGATTGCGGTTCTATCAATCTGTTAGGTACAAAAATAAAACAACAAATATGTGAAAGCAAAAAACACATCTGTTTATGCAAATAAACCTGACACATTCAATTGAAACTAATACTATGTGATAATGTACCCACTTATCACGCAGTAGTCCGGATAGAGAAAAAGGAGAACAAAAATATGTATCGCCAAATGATATCAAATGATTTCGAAAAATTTTGGCCCTTTCTTTTCAGTATTGTGACAGTTAACCTTAGCAAAATGAAAGGAACGTAATACTATTGTTACGATAGAAAGAATGTGTGATTATATGTAAACTCTAAATTCCTTGTACGCATCCTAATAATTATATTCCTTACTTTGCGTCTCCCTAAGGTTCATCTCCATACTAATAAGTGCTATCCGAGCAAAAACACCAGAAGTGCAGGAAGTGCAGCCAAGTTCTTCAGCCCTTAAAAGTGGTGAAATGGAGGACGGATGAGCCAAGTTCCTTGGCGACAGCATGTAAAAGGAACACTGGAACTTGGCGTGAGGTGGCAAGATTCATAAAGTTCGACTTCGAGCCTTAGGTTGGTGGTGGTGGGCATGGTGGGTTTTAGGGCCGCCACCAGCCTTATGGCTTGAAGATCATGAACCTTGCCACCTCGCGCCAAGTTCCAGTGTTCCTCTTACATGCTGTCGTCAAGGGACTTGGCTCATCCGTCCTCCATTTCACCACTTTTTAGGGCTGAAGAACTTGGCTGAACTTTTTTCACCTCTGGTGTTTTTGCTCGGATTTCACAGCTTTTTGTAAGTGTATAATATATATACTTGCTTCGTTGGGGGCGCTGCCTCCAGTATCCAGTGGCTGGCTGCACCCACAACTTGTGGAGTTTTGGGGGACTGCGCTCCCTTTATAGCAACCAGTTTCTCCGGGGAACTGCGCACCCATGGTGCAGATATTCCCCATACCCCCGGTGGTTTGCCCCATTTTTTGTAACCTACTCGTGATGGTACATCTTCATACAAAATTTCGTTTCTCTAGCTTCAGTGGTTTGGAAAACTGGATTTGGGCGGTCATTTTGGATTAAAGATGGAGACATTTTTAACATTATCTTATAGTGTCGTGATCTAATCGTGATGGTACACCTTCATACCAAATTGCATTTCTCTATCTCGAACGATGTGGAAAAAGGTTTTGGGGCTGCCATTTTGAATGCAAGATAGCGACTTTTTTCAAAACGTTGTAATATTTTCCTAAACTATTCTTGATAATACACATTTATGTTAAATGTCGTATCTCAAGGCCAAACGATGTGGAAAACGGATTATGAGGTCGGCCATTTTGGTTCCAAGATCTTTGGAACATTTTGTAATATTTTTCTAACCTACTAATGATATGTACCTTCATGCTATATTTCGTTTTTCCAGCTCCAGCCGTTTAGGCTGTGTATTCTTTGAAAATTTCATTTTGAGGCCATTTTGGCTCCAAGGCGACAACGTTTTCAAGATTTTGTAATATTTTCTTAACCTACTAGCGGTGATGTACCTTCATACCAAATTTCGATTTTCTAGCTTCAGCCATTTAGGCTGTGTATTCTTTGAAATTTTACGTTTGGCGGCCATTTTGAATAAAAGATTGCGACTTTTTCAAAATCCTTTACCTACTTATCATCCTCCACCTTCATGCCAAATTTCATGTTTCTAGCTTATTTCGAACATCGTAAACAATATAATGAGTGACTGAGTGAGTCAGTTAGCCTAAAATACGCAATTTCAGGGGTCCACAACTTGAATATGCTTCTTCAAGCTATGAATATGAAATTTTGCACACCTGCACATATTTGACATATCTCCTTAACTTTGGAAGCTCATATTCCTATCTTTAACGTCTTTTTTCTTACGGGGCCTCGAAATCGCCGATTTCGCCGAAAACTCCTGTTCCTGTATAACATGCTTCTGGCAGTGCTGAAGTTTTGTGACACGGAGAACTTGGCTGCATGCACTGCCGTGCATGTTGATACTATCGTTCCAATAATAATTGGCTGTTGTAGCTGCCAAACCATAGGAAATATTTGTGATTGTTTCATCTAAAAGTTGCTTCATCTTCACTGCTTGTTCCGAAGAAGTGTATAGTTGCTCCACATTCCATATAAAATTTTGTAGTTAACATCCCCCGCCCCACCCAAAAAAAGGTATGGATATTCTCTATCCGCCACTGTTACTGAAAATACTACCATTTGATTTGCCATATACGAGTACTCCACTTGTTTATTTCAAAACTCTATGTGCAATATTTGGGGTGCTAATTTTAGGTGGACCACCCTGTATAAAAGATGAGCTTAACTAATATATCTTAATTCTACATACTTTGATTTATCTCTATTCATAATTTCCATTCTTCGTACACATTTTCTCATCGTTCTGGAAGCTTCAATATTCCCTTTCGAAAAAAAAAAAAAATCAGTTCTAGATGCAAGTTGACGCAAGCTTCTTGAGTTCAATCATCCCAACTAAATTGTAATTTATTCCTAGTTTTTCTGCAACTTCTATCACAGTTGCCCACCTCCCATCTCGTATAAATAGATTAACCCTTTTCTTCTGATGATCAACTGAGGGTATTTGAGAGCCACATACGAAGCTGATCGTGTTCAGATAAAATTCTTCACCTATTTTCCCATCTTGTTAGCACGCACACTCCATTAACTTTGCAAAAACATCTGTCGTTAGGTACTTCTCGTTGACAACAATCAACAAATCAATCAATTACAGTACGTACCGAATGAAACATTTCTGTCACCATTTTGTCTCACGGTTCTGTGGTCATGTAATAGATGCTAATGCTGTCAAGAATTACTGAAGAACGGGACAAAAGGATCCACTATCGAACAGCATTCTGAGATGCTGTACTGCTCTGCTAAAGATATGGGAGTGATACTGTACTGCTCATTAGTCAGTTTTGTAAATGGACCTCCGTAAGGGAGATATTCATCATCGGAAAATATCGATTTACCTCAATTAGTTACTACTGACTTTCGCTCCATTACTAAAGCAAAAAGATGACAAGCTAATGAAAAGTAAACCATATTCTTGAATAACTTTCATGTACTAGAAACTGATCGTAATCAATCTATTGTACAAGGTGTGATAGAAAATAAAAATATGAATTGCATTGGTTCGCTTACAGCCGTTCGCTGCAGAAATAAACTTATCGCCATCATCGATTGATTAAAAACAAAGAAAAGCCCTATTATTCTGTAATATTCATAAACCCGGTAACAACCATCATCCAAAACGTTAATATAAAAAAATCAAAATTTCGATACTCAGTTTACGAGTGAAAAGAACTTGCTTGAAAAAAAAAAATGTTGGGTATGCTTTCAATACAATTTGGTATTTCAAACCAAACCGACCACAATAAATGTCAATTTATTCGTGCAAGAAATTTTGTATTACGACCTAACAAAAAATTAAAAAAAACATTACCACTACTCATGTATACTCTTTCACTTCTGAATTTCTTATAGTTAAATACATATAACTCAGATCGAAAACAAATTTTCATAACTTCTCAAAGCAACGTAAATAACAAAAGAAAAATTTCAGTTGGTTTAAATACATGTTCTATTTCAAAATTTATGAATAATACAATACCAGATTGTGACCGTTAATTACACTTTCTTAAACTGATTGATCCCAGATTGTACTTTAAGACTGTTTTCATGAGAAAGCGACGAAAAGGCAGGAATACGAGTATTTTCAAAGTGTATCCCCCGTTGTCGTAACTACCTTCTACCGAACAAATTTGTTTAGTTTTCCATGCAATGGTCGGTAGTAGGAAGAATGATACTTTTAAAACAAGGCACTTAGTATAGGCCTCCTTGTTGTGTTTGTATACGAATACTGATCATTACTACTTATGTATTCGCTATAGTTTTGTGGAGACAAAGAAAACTTTCCTTGCAGAACTGGTTTGACAATTTGAATTTAATGGCCCTTAGGAATCTCAGGCTTAGGCCGTAATAGGGGGAAAGGAGTTGGCCAGAGCCTAAGATCAAGGTACCATTCCGCCATTTGCCTGGTGTAACTTATGAAAAATCTTGAAAAAAAACTGTCAGGATGAACAGCCATTGGGGTAATTCCCAGGTCCCTTGGACTGCTAATCCAATGTTCTACCAACTGAGCTGCGGCCGCTCGGTGGTTTGACCTTTTGAACAATATGAAAAGACCTCTTCCAGAACCAAACATCGTCGCCTTCCCACGACACATCCTACTTGATACTATTTTGCATTGCTTTTCTGCACTACTACACTGCATAAGTAAAGATGTAGCTAGGACTTTCGAGAATATTGAGAATAAATGCAAATTGAAAGGGTACAAGGAAACTTTTTCTCGTCATCTTTCGTGCAGATTATTTTCGCGTCAAAGGGTGCAGGAAAATGTATAGTAGCATGTAAGAGGGCTGACAGAAACCTTGTAAGATTGGAATAACAAGGAAGACTATTGTATATGGTACATAATTAACCAATCCAATGCAAATCATTTACTGTGAACTAACTATACAAAGTAACTCTATGGTTCACGGAACTCATAAGTTCATCACTGCAGTAACAAACGCTTGCCATTGTATTCTATCCTGGGCAAGATCAAGCAAGTTTTCATCACGAACACCTACTTCTCGAAGATTCCTTATATTATCCTCCCAATGACATCTCGGTCTTTCCAGTGCCCTCTGTACCTTCGGCTCCTCAAACCACAATGGAATATAATCTTCGTCCCCTTTGCCCATCCGAGCTACATGGCAGTCGTGATTTCATTATTCTTATAATATCGGGTAAATCGTACGATCTGCAGAGTTCATTAAGTAGGTTCCTCCATTCTCCGGTCATCTAGATGGTCTGCATGTGTTTCTCAGAACTATTTTAAAACACTCAAAATGTATGTTCATCTACAAAGCTTCTGGGTTGAGTAGAAACACGAGCTGCCCGATGCTAAGCTACATTTTATTTCTTCCGTGATCTCGTTTTGGCTTGTTACAAATGCTCCAAAGTATTTAAACTTGATTATTTTCTTCACAGCCTTATTCTTGCTTGTTCTATTTCTGTTCCCTTTATTCTCCATTTTTAGGCTTATTATATATTTTATTTCCTCTACGTTCATCTGTCCTGTCTCCTCGCAAGCTTCTACTAGCACAGTGGTGTTCTGTGTAGTGCATCAATATCATTCCTATTAACTCCATATCACTCCTAAATTCCTATTAATTTACACCATCCGCGTATACGAATAGCTGGTTCAAACCATTCAATGTTAGTATTTATTTACTAATATTTACTTTGAACTACTAGTGATTAATTTTATGGACGGTAAGAACTAATTTATACAATAATCACTTTCATCTATACGTACCAGATTAGCTATATCTTTACTTACAGATATTGAATTTTAAAGATATTGATCCCTAATACGAGCACACAAATACATTTTCATCACATTTAAACTTACTTACATACATAATAATCTACAACGTTTTAAAATCACGATTAATCACTCTCAGTAACGTTGCTTTTTCAAATTGTGATCAGTACGTTCCTATGTAGTTTTGCACTCAAAGTCAACCAACCTATAACCTGACTTACTATCTATCCAACTATATATACAACTTTATCCGGAAGCCAATTAATGTTAACCAATCATAATCTTGCAAGTTACGATCTATTCCCACTTACCGTGCTCTTCAATTTGTCCATGAGTTCTGCCAGCTGTGTCTTGAACTTAGATCCTACGCTAATGAATGTTAATTTGCCCTTTTGTTGAGTTGCATTTTTCGACGCGAACAGGCCTTGAAGGAAACGGTTCTTACTTTCTTGAACTAATCCTTCCAGCGAAGCATGCAACGCATCATTATTTTTCTCGATGAACTTATCCTAGTGAGGAAAGAAAAGTTTCAATACGTTCGTTCAAAAATAAGCACACTAAATTATAAGTACAATTCACTAAACCTCAGGTGCAAGAAGATTTTTTCAAGTCTCAGTTTTCAACATTTCTCTACAAACCTCGGGTTACGATTTGAAAATAAACTCTAAGGTTACAAGTCTAATACATATTTATATATATATATATATATATATATATATATATATATATATATATATATCATTTTGCACTCTGCAGCAAAGTAAATATCCACAGCAATATAGCACAAGCAAAAGTTACATTTAACAAAAAAGAAAGAAAAAAAGTTAACATGAACTTTGTGCATTTAAAAGTAGGGAAACAGTTTATAAAAGACCGTGCAGTGTGCATGAAGCATTGCATTACACTGCTGTGAAACCTGGATGATGGCTAATGCATAGTCTTAATTTTCGCGTAGTGTTTTCAATAGCAGTAATGTAACTAACGTTTTGCATTTTTACTTTACTTGTTTTTCCGCCATTACATAGTATTTTTCGCGTATCCAGCACGCGCCACCAAGGGTTCACGTACGACCTATTGGAAACCGATGTACTACAAAAGAACAGTAAAAATAGCATGTGTGTAAAAATGGTACATCATCACAGGTTTGAGAAGACAGGAACTTATGGAGAACGCAATAAGAACGAAGAGATCTGTGAATTGAATACTTGTACAGATACTATCAGTTCGTAGTTAACACCATGGAGGCAAAAATTGAAAGGTCTAAAGTGGACGTCCAAGATTTCAATATTTCATCCAAAGACTTTCCACTTAAGTAGAATCGGCAAGCGTTCATCGCTGCATTCGTCTGCTATAAAGACGATGAGTAGGAAGTAGGAAAATGCCTAATTGCTGCCTCACGATTCGAAGAAGTTGCTCGGCAACCTCCCACACTGCCAAGTTTCTTCTTAGCTTTATCACGTGGAAAGTTGTTCAGCTTCTGGCCACTTCATTCATTTGTACCCGAAACACATTCCAAATTTTAACGGTAACCGCATGACAATAGCGCTGATCATCTTTCTCTCTCGCAAAACAAACAGCAGAGATGAGCTCCCGTCGGTCGCAGTTTTTAATCAGTTACATCGGACTGAAGAGACTCGCTAAAGACGTGGAATGGAGGAAGTCTTGACAACAATCAATGGATTGAACATACATGGTGATAAAGTAAAACCGAATCAAACATTTCTATGGGGTCCGTTTAATGCTAAAAAATACATGTTAAGTTCAATACACGACTTTTACCATAATCTTCATAGAATATTTCTATCAAACGAAGAACTTGCATACGGACTGAGAAAGGAAAGACAGAAAAATTTTTAGTACTCGGAACATCAGAACAAGAAGCATGAACGAGAACCAGAGAACATAAATATCTGTTAGAATACGTTCATATAAAATTTATCCAAAAGTATGTTTGCTATACTGTATAAGAGCGCTATTCCTCCTCCTCTGTCTCAATTGATCTAGAAAAGAACTGAAAGAGGTTGTATTATTATTCTATTGGATTGTAAAAGTGGAGGATCTATACTTACTGTTTGGTAACAAACTGCTCCAGCGAAATGCCTTACAAGGAAACCCTCATCATCCCTGATCTCTCTGTGATCTCGGAGGCGAGACGTTCGTGGAAATGCCAAACGGAAATGTCCATTGAACTGATTATGAACTTCTGATGTGAAATGCGCCGCATTTGGTTTAGGAAGTTTGGATTCTTCATCCAAAAGGCTGAAGATCCCTGCATTTTTCGCTTCTATTAAATCTGAAACAACATACAAATATATATACTCGTCAAAATATTGTACAAATTTCGAATAGGTATTATTTACTACGTTTGATATGAATAGTAATGAATATTTCTGCTTTTTTAAGGCAATATTCCCATAAACACACATAAAATATACAAAATTACTCTTGAGAGAGTTATTTCACCAGAGAATTAACCAGTTACGTTACAAGAAATGAAACCTATTATTTTTGTCATTTGTATGTCAGTGTTATATGCAAAGAAACATATATTATGAAATGTAGTCTTTTTACAACATATTACCCGAGTCTATTGATGACGAGGTTACGGACATAATCCACGTTAAAATTAGTCCATAATACATTCAATAACAATTAAATTTATTTTAAATAGAAATAATAATTAAAAGATCTGTACTACTTTCTGTTGTTGAAATTGCCGGATACTAGTAGATCAAACACACGAGCTCCAGCCAGAGTTTAAAATGTTTTAATCACAGCGTTGTACCTACCCTGTACTAAAGTTATACTCTACATAAAACAAATGTTGAATACTCTACTCGTCAAAATATGCTTCGGTTTAATAGTCACCTACTGTACTTCAAATTCCAAGTCCTCACGTCGAGAACTTCTGTCATTTTAACTATTAACGACTATGCTTATAATCTTTCTTACACGAATCGCGGAGCCAAATTTCCGTACGTACCTAATGCATCAGTATATGATACGCCAACTATTACATCAGTAAAAGATCTTTAAAATACTTGCCTATACAATCTTGATTGTCCACAAATTGAATCTTTTTCACTTTTAATCCTTCTCTTTCATACAAGGCTTGCTCTTCCTTCAGTATTCTCTCGTTGAAGAACTGCTGAAGCTTCTCATTACAGTAATTGATGCAGAACTGCTCAAAGCTGTTGACTGTGAAGTATTCTGCAGAAGAAAGATTAAGAAATTAGCTGCACGCGCGTACGCCTGAATCTATAGTTGCATATTTATTTTCCTACTCTATAACGTAATATCCACTATTTATCATCATGATGCTTTATGCATTAATAACAATAATGCATAAAAATGTATGCACGCCTTTTAACGCTAATATTCCAAGAATTATTTTTCGTTTGTTTATTTTATTAACTGCGTTTTGAACTTTTATTTATAACATACGATAAGGAAAAATGCATTGCCAAAATCGTCGCTTGCAGGAAAGCATCTTATCTATACCATTTTCCAATTAATATAAAAAAAAAAATACTCAAAACCACTGAAAGCTGTAAGTAAAGAGCCTTCAGTGAGATTTTTCTGTAATTAATATATGTATAAAGGACATGCCTTCAAATACTAAGCAGCGGTGGCTTGTGACCTAAATAGCAGGTGAAGTACTACCAAAAGATGCTATCAACCACTTTACTGGATTTTCGACCATACTTGAATTACCATAATACTAGGTTTGGATCTTACTCAGAGCTGAGTATCAAGTTGTTCGACTGAATTATCAGTCTCGAAGGTGTAAGGGAAAAATTGATGATGTGTTAGTTTCATTTGGCTTTCTTACCATTTCAAGCGTAAAAAGTTTAAAGTTGGGGGTATTCTTATCGATTTGGGCATTGAAGGAACCACTCCTGAGTATCTTCTAACGTCTTTGCCTGTGTAATGTAACGTCCTTGGTCTGTATTAATGGCATATTTCATTTGTATTATTTTTTAAAGTACTATTTATCAGTAAATCTTTTACAAAACAAGAAATTAAACAGCACTTCAATTCCACCTGAAAGACGCTATTGGTACACAGTACGGC
Organism: Lepisma saccharinum; assembly: GCA_022664845.1. Taxonomy (NCBI): domain Eukaryota; kingdom Metazoa; phylum Arthropoda; class Insecta; order Zygentoma; family Lepismatidae; genus Lepisma; species Lepisma saccharinum. Next base: position 8,882 of record JAGDQP010020600.1, on the reverse strand, counting down.
CGGGGGCAAGAAACAAATAAATCACTATGTGCTTTGAAACAGATTTGCAGAAAAGGTTGAACTATTCAGAGGTACATTTCTTCAATTTCTGCCTAATTTACTGTGTTGTTAACAATTCCTGTTTTCCATACAGTTCCGGATGATCAAAAAACAGTTGTTGTTTTTTTTCTCGAGGTTTTCTTTCTTTGCTTTGCTTTGTTAAGAAACTTGGTAAACTAAATTTTCTATATGGGCCAGTCTAGTAACTGTACTAGACTTCGGCCCGTTACGATTCCCCTTTAGCTGTTAAAATCCACACCCATGCCGGGACTCGAACCCGGGACCTTCGAGCCGATCGCCTACCACCGCAGACCGCTCGGCCGGCTTTTTGCTTTGTTCCCGACTGTTTACATGTAGCCCTTCGTCGAAAATAATTCTTTATTTATTTTTCTTTAAACAAAGATTAAAGATATTGAAATTTTCATTCTCTACCCAGAACATTTTCTAAAAATCACATTTAACCACACTTAAACCTTCGCAAGTATTTTAACTTCAAATGCATTTACTAGAATTTTTTCCCACGTTGGTTTTCTCAGTAGAAACATATTAACAATTTCATCATCTTTCTAGCTAAAGCTGATATTTCTCTTTGTAGCTCTATATAACTTCGTTAATTCCATCGCTACTCAATTTCTTTCATTTCCTAGCGCTTCTATACGCGCAGAAGTTGCAGTGGCGTTATGCTACACCAATCACATGTTCTCAAATAAAACAAAATCTTGAAAAGTACAGTTAAAAACCTTAAAATAAAGCATTCTAAATATTTGCGTTAATTATATGAAAGAGTATATGTTAAATGCTCCTGAACGTTAATATGTTAATATGTTATACTCCTGAACGACATAGTAGATATAGTTTGCTTTTACATTATTTGTTCTCTACTTACCAAATCCTGCAATATCCAAAACACCGATGTAGTGACTAGAAGCTTTGAAAGGAATGCTTTGGTTTATTCTATGTACAATGTAGTCGAATAGCTTGTTGTACATGGCTTTCGCTAGTGCATCTCTAGCATTGCTGGCTTCATAGACTTTCAAAGGTACCCTGAAAAATATTGACAAGAAAAACTTATAATGGTTGCCTGTTTTCGTCTATCCTATTTACATTATCCAAAACATAAATATGTAGCAAAGTTCTAGTGAACTAAGCATTAAAGTCCATTTTATCTAATATCCTAATTCCTTGGCTCAGATATAATGTAGAAAGAAAAATATATAATTTACCGGAGTTAATATATGATTTACCTTTTGTTTAATATCGGTTTTCTTCTGGAAAATAAACCGAGTTTGTCAGTTGGTTGCGTCCATTGTTTGATTAACTAAGATTAAGGTATACATTGTTTCAGTTCATTTGTTGTTTTATGAAGGGGCTCTCCAAATGCATATGCTTGAAATGTGCCACGCTAAAGTAAATTGATATGATATTAAGAATGTATACCTAGGTAGTTTATACACTATAAGCATTATTATTATTAGTATTATTATTATTATTCCTTTCAGTGCAGTGGAAATGTGCCAGAATGCGATGTAAGTTTGTTAAATTATAGAACCATGCTTTTCTATTTGAACTTTTGCTTTTATTAATATAGAAAGACATCTTTAATAAAATCAGCTAACCATCATCACTTTATTATTGCAAGTTGTCTCTTTCCTGATTATTCCTATTGACTGCTGCTCATACAATTCGAAGACATGTGTGAAAACACATTATAAATAAACTTGGAAACACGATAGCCTCTCTTCGAGTTGCAAAAATGTTAGCGAAAACTACTTACATGATGACAGTTCCTTTCAATCCACCTCGACTAGTCTGCATTACTTTGGAAACCAAAGCCTGTCGGAGTTCTTCCCTGTCCACGCCCATCAAACCAGCTGCTATCGCCAACGACCGCTCAGAACTACTACACACTTGGCATCCACCTTTAAAAGAAATTAACGATTTGCAATCATGTAGGTACATCGCATACTATACAGATGTAGCGCAAAAGAAAGCAAATAGTACTAATAAAATGCACTTGAATAAATACGTTGAAAGAAGATAGAAACAATTTTCTACATTTACGATCATTAGTGGAAGATATCAGTGCTAATGGAACCATCTTACGTTAAATTCAATAATCGAATAGCCTACCATAATGAATCTAAACAGAAACCCACCTATCCAACATGGAACTTTTGCTTAAAAATATTTCACCTGCATCAACATTATTTTCTTATCTGTAAAATTAATGTTTTATAATAACACTTTAATGCATTGTATTAATTTCTTATTCTTAACTTGAATCAAACTTGACATGTTTTATATCCTCTCTATTTGCATAACATATGGCCCATGGAAAGAACGAATGAATGAGAAAGCCATGTGCAACGCTTGTGAATTTTTATGGTGTATAAGAAAAACTTAAATATTGTCAGTTGAGTAGATAATTGTTTTTAACATGCTGAACATAATAATTAAAAATACATACTAACTCGTTATGCATGACTAGAACACAGGTCTCTTATTTTGTACAAAGCTTCTGGAATAACTTGGGATACAATCGTAGTATAAAAGCGTTAAAATTTATTAAATACTTAAGGTTCCATAGAACGTTTAATTAGCATCGCTCCGTAGCATTTTAAACCAAACCCTGAAAAATTTGGAATTATGTCATCTACAACAGCTCTTATGCGTCACCCAGACTTGAAATATCTTCGACCTGATATACATGCGATCTGAAAGATGCCTGAGACTATTGTCACTGCCTTGGTTTGTTTCTTTGCTACGTAGCAAAAAAAAAAAAAAAAAAAAAAAAATCACCTAAAACCCACAGATATGATAGGTCGGTAAATGGGTTAATGAGTGGAAGCCACAAAATTACATCCTGAAATTTATTAATCTATGGAATTCTTAATTAGAAACGGAATATCTATCTGTGTTCATTGTTGTTATATTTGGTTGAACATGGTTTGCGCATATAATGTTTGTTTCAAAATTAATTTAGTTATGGGATTTTCTATTTACTGACAATCTGATATTATAGTGAAATTATTGCAAAGATGTGAGTTAAACCTCATTTATCGGGTAAAAGTTAGTACCGCACACTGCATGTGAAGTAGAGTATGTTGTCAAACCTAGTTTTAGTTGCTGATGTATGAATAATATGAACAGTTGGTTGTCTTTAATAAGTGTTCGAAACATACTTTTCTCATCGGTTTTTAGCCAATATATATGAAGTAACTAAAAGATGTTGGATGAACTTTAGATATCTCCGCGGGGGTACAACTAAACCCATCATTGAAGATACTATAGTTTGCAAGTCATCTCAAGCTAATTATTATAATTGCGCGTGCGACAGAGACGAATTTTACACTTGCATTCTAACAAGATATTACCAAGTTTTTTGCCGATCGAGTAAGTCGTGTGGTCTGAGGCATTAGGCCAGCGTCTCCAAGAGTCATGGGTTCTAATCCGGCTTGGGGCATGGATGTTTGTGGATTTTAATAAGCATTACGCTCATTTAATCATGACGAGCCGAAATGAAAGTTACTAAATTGTCCCATACGAAATAAAGTTTTCTTTTATTTTTATTTTTATTACTTTCTTTTCACCAAGTTTGTTTTCCAGGACTGCGCCAAATGGCTAAAGGTACTGAACGTTTCTCTGCATTCTTTCGAAAGAATTGTAATAAAAACCAAAACAGGAACTTCATGACAGTGAATACGCCATACTATAATTCTTAAAAGGCATTGATTGGAAGTTCTATTTTTTGACGACTTACCTTTACAATCGTCAGGATCGTCTTCAAAGGCTACGTTACCAAGATGTAATACTGATGCAACTAGTGTGTATATCGCCAACCTTTCTGTATCATTGAGTCCAAGACGAGCTAAAGCCTACAAGATGTTTAAATCACATCAGAAATTTTCTTTATCACAAATTTAACTTAATATTATTTACCTTATTGTTTTAGCACTTACTCATCAATACCTCATACTGATTGGAGAACAAACACAACTCTAAGGTCAAATAAGTTAATGAACTGAAAACAGTGTTATCTAAAATTCAGATGAAAAGAACAATAATACAAGCTTGAAGAAAGTTTGCTGAGTTTGCAAGACAATTAACAGTAATGGATTAGTTAATGACATCACACACTTCCGTTAGTATGACAACAGCCAGAAATTTGTCCAAACAGAGACAAGCACGCCGGCAGTTGATGGATGTTAGTACATAAGTAATCATAACAATAGCCTTGAAGTTCTTCAGAATTTTTGAATATTTGAAGGTGAACCTAAACTCGTCACAGCAAAAGGTATATTCTACAGGAAATATTCCTAGAATATACTGATAGTGTTCTACAAGGTGAGACGCACGGTCCACGGCATATCAGGCCATAGTATGTAAGCCTCCAACGCGCGTCACGTCATCAAAGTAGTCCGGCTGCTCAACTCATCTGTGGAGACCTTGCTCGCGCGGGGCCAGAAGTCCCAATCTACTTTGATATGTTGAACTATTTGAAAAGCACCAAACTATTGATAGTGGTAAGGAAAAATTTAATGAATGAAGTCTCAAATTTGTTCGAAGCTTAAGAACGTTTTCAAATACACTTTTGATTACTGAAGTTCACATAAAGAATTCATTCCTCAACGCTACATGTTGTGCGTCTACAAACCAGCTTTTTTAAAAGAGAAGAAAAAAATCTTCGATCAACAGTGTTTTGCGAACCATAGAAACGTTTAATAGTATTTTCTAGGAGACACAAACCATGAAACAGTGAATTAGATTTTTTGGGCTTTGGCGGTGGCCGTGGTGAAGGTGTGTTGCTTCAACTTTTCTTCGAGTATTTCACTCAACTTCTTTCAATATTTTGGATTGAATTGATGCATTTCCAGGAATATAAAGCAGATGCATTTCCTATGAATCCAAGCATATAAGGCTCAGGCTGGGATAGGAGAGGGGATGAAGTAGCCTTGCCCTGGTGATGATACTATCCCAGCGTTTGCCTGGTGTGACTAAGGAAGAAACTGTCAGGATCGTCGTCTGCTGGGATCGAACCCAAGACTTCAAAATGCGAAGCCAATGCTCTACTGAGTTATGACAAGAATATTATCTTATTCTCTGTACCAACCCGCGTGCATGTGTATGTGTGTAATAAATATTTCCGTTCTTTCCTCCAGTCAAATCAGAAAAACTTCTCCACAAGTAAGTGCACTATTCATACGACCATCGCGTCACGTAACTTTATATGATAATTAAAAACATAAAATAAGCTATTATTCGATTTGTAGAAGGCGTGGTTAAAAGATTATGTATCCCAACAGAAAATTCTTTCAGAATAGCCTTTCCGAGGATAGGTGGGGATTTGTTACACACTTCCCGGAGTGCTTTTGATCTTTCCGGGGATATGGTACTACTTCTATTATTAAGAACTTTCTGGTGTTGTATGTTTCGTGTTCTAGACCAACACCAATAGTCCTGGTCACCCTTGAAAGAAACAAAATTCAAACACAACAGTGTATAATAAGGAAAGACTTTAAAACGCTGTTTTACCATCCGGACACTTCAGGACATAATATGGTGTTCATATTGAATGTCAGGACATCAGTATTCGATTTAAAGCGGAGGATAGGTTAGATTTCCTCCTCTTTGGGAAAATCTTCCCTGGCTCTGCTTTCAGAAATATTCCCCAAGCCTGGGATATGAACGGACATAAAATACGGTTTTGTACGTTCTAAGAAAAAAAAAATCCCCTCTCTGGAAATTGTACAAATAGGACACTGAAGAACATAACGCCTATAGAACAAATACACTTGTTCCAACGTTGTGGCAGATCTGCAAATCCCAATTTTTCAATGTTCTTCATATTAATTTCGCATCGGGACTCCATTCACTATGCCATTTAAATTCGACGTTTGACCTCAAATATATCTTTCTCCAAACAGTATAAGCGCACGGAAAGTGTAGGTGTGAACTAATTACGAGCTATACCTCAATATCTTCAGTTGGTTGGAAATGAAGTATTCCGATTGTTTAGAAGCAAATATCTGTCAATCTTCAGAGGAACTAATGTTGAGCTATGTTCACCTGAATAATACTTGAAAAAAATAATAGCCATCTTATTTTTTATTGGGTTGGTGCGAATAAAATGACTGCTTTAACGTATGATGGAAAACGCACTGAGCAACACAACATGGGGATCGACTGAGGTCACGCACCTAATATCACGAACTCTGTATACGTCCGGCAAACAGGCTGGGGCACCCAGACAGTTAGGTGGCAGTGTGTTGTGAACAGGGTCGTATGAAAGTGCACCATGTAGAACACATAATGGCGAGTGATTTTTCTTTATGAATTCAAACTGGGGCATTCTGCACAGCAAGCCGCAAAATACATCAACAGAGTATTTCGGACAGGAATGACGCATGAACGCACCATTTGCCACTGGTTTGTCAAATTTCGTTCCAGTGACACAACATTGCAGAATGAGCTCCGTGAGCACCGACAAACATGTTCGGATGAGCTACTCAGGAACAACGTGGAAGCGGACTCTCGGAAAAGTGTTCGTGCCATTGCAGATGAGTTAGGTATATACCACACCACTTTCAGTCGGCGGCTCCGTGCGATCAGTAAGGTGAAAAAATTGGACTCATGGGTGCCACATGAGTTGACACAAGCGAACAAGAATCGACGTCTGGAGGTGTGCAGTTCTCTGAGTCTAAGGAATAAGCGGGAAGATTTCCTGCGTCGGATTGTCACTTCAGATGAAAAATGGATCTGCTATGACAATCGTAAACGGTCAGGACAATGGCTGGATCGTGATCAACGTCCAGAACGGAGTCGTAAACCACCTCTCCACCCATGGTAGGTGTTGCTGGTATGGTGGTCTACGGGGTGAGTGATCCATTATGTCTTTCTCAGGCGAAGTGAAACAATTACTGCAGAGCGTTACAGTGCTGAACTACATAAAATGCACCGCAAACTTGTCCGCAAGAATCTAGCAATGGTCAACACACATGGTGTCCTCATGTTGCATGACAATGCCCGCCCACACGTCGCGCAAAGAACGGTGCAGGCTCTCCATGAGTTGCAGTACTTCCTTACCGCCGGATTTCCCCGATGTCTTTCCCATTGACCACCACCTCTTCCGGCATCTCGATCACTTCTTGGCAGAGGGAATTCCTTCCCTGATGATCAGACGGTGCAAGATGCAGTTGGCAGTTGAGGATTTCTTCGCACCGCAGACTCCAAACTTCTTTCACCACGGAATCCATTCGTTGGTCGAATGATTGCAGCAGTGTTTGGCTGCAGACTGAGACTACTTTGATTAACTAGGTAATGTAGTTTTCATATTTTTTGGACTTTGGATATGAGGCACCTGGCGCGGACACTTCATTCGAACCAACCCAATACTATTGCTTAATCCATTACACTTGGCTGATGGGCCTTTCGAACCTTTGTAGTGATAGGTCACCAGTGAAAAGAATACCAAAGTAAAAAAGGAAAAAAAAACGAATGAATCTA
>JAGDQP010020599.1:0-33033 GCA_022664845.1 Lepisma saccharinum | reverse complement strand
CAGGCGTAATTATACACATTTAATATATATTTAATGCCCTGACATACCTTGGCCCCCCCGGAAGCCCTTGAAACCCTCCGGAAGCCCTTGAAACCCTCCCAAAACCAAATTCTGGGTACGTACCTGGGAACAGACATTACCAAGTCAAGAAAATCACGGTAAAACTCAAGAGAGTAGAAAGGGTTTCGTGTCAAATGGTGAGATTAGAACACATAGTTACGAAAGAAATGTAGAATAAAAGCCTAGTGTATATGTCACATATTTATCTTCAATTACTCTGTAAAACAAAACGTAGACTTCGTTTAGATTCTAGAAGCATGTTTTTCAATACGAAGAACATTTCAATTTTCCCGATGCTTTAAGAATGTTATATGTGATGAACATTTATTTTGCATGCCTTCACGCGGTAATTTTCTTTATAACTATTTAATGTGAAAGAAAAATATACACACTCAGATTCACAGAAAATGGCTGATGGGAAAATATTTATAAGTACGCAAAGTTAGAAGAATTGGCAATAAAACCAGCATTAACTATTCCGACTTTAGAAATGTTCATTGGCCATTATTCCTAATCACTTTTATTTTAAGTACTTACCACTTTCTTAAATTCTAAGCAGGCACACCAAAATTGCGAACTGCCGTTTTGACTTTCAGATTTAAATTTTCTAATTTTAACCTATCCTCTAATTCTAACATCCATGGAAACTTCAACTACGTCACGTATGAGACACTCTGTTACCTATATAAAGGTTTTCTATAGGGAACCACTTTTGTTGTATCGTATCTGTGCTATATCAAATCGATATAATCATTTTCAGAACAAATAAAAGGCCCACTTTAAATGTTTAAGTACGTCACTGCGTACTTTCTTACTACAGTGCAATTACTAATCAAAATAAATAAATAAAGATTGAAGGAAGTTAAATCAAAGCTTTCCTGCTTAAATGGAATCAAGTGTATACACTGTAAACAATACTCTCTTGTATACCTGAACAACCTCATAATTTAAAGTCGTGACCATCGGACATGAATCCTTGATAGAAGAGGAAGAACTAAAAAAAGAGTTCAAAGTCAAAAGGACAAGCAGGTGCTATAAAATGCCATTACATATTTTTCTCAATATTGATGTTAAGGATTTTAGAGGTATAAATTAATAAGTTACACGTTCTTTCGTTTTTGTTTTTTCATTGGCAAAAGAAAACTGAAATTCTTTGTCTTTGTACATTTTATTTTCTCATTGACTACAATTCTTTTTTAAAAGATGACTTTCAGATCGACCTTGTGTATAGTTTCTTATTTTCTTTCAAACAGCAATAAAATAATATATTTTTATTATCTTTCACTAATTTCTCGCAGCACATCATTCATTTTTTTCTATTTATTGTTTTTTTATAGATTTTCTTTTAAAAAATACAATGGGTGCTTTTCAGTGATGTTTTTCATGTCGAAATAGTTTTGATAAACCTTGTGGCTAAACTAATGGGAAGGACACAATTGATTCTTTTCTGTATCATTATGAAGAGTGTTTTCAAAATATACACAATTAAAGATGCTCACGTTTTAACGCAATATGTAATAATGATAGTTATAAATAGCTGAAAACATTATACACGTTTTTTAGTGTTCAATATCTAATAATTCATTTTTGATAATCAAAAATAAGACATTTTCAAAATGGATCTGCGGCCATCTTGGATTTGAAAATTTAAAATTTATAAAAGATTTCTCAGTTTTTCCTTATTATTGTTTTGGACCAGCTCAATTATTTTGGGTAAGTTAAGAGAAGTGAGCAGATTTACGACGTTCGGGCGGATATTCAAATTATAGTGCGTATCTTTTTTTTTTCCACAAACTCCTTTGTTTTAGCACTGTGGCCATTTCACACTTACAAATGGGACAGTTGGGCTACATTTTTCTGGGAGAGTTGACCAACTACTTAAGACTTTTCATAGATCTTTCTTTTCATAGAAAATATAAATATTTTAGCTTTAACACTTGATTAAGACTTATTTTGGATATACGATATTATTGTTATACCTACTGTTATAGGAATTATTTACCCTTTGTCCCTTCTTTTTGCGCTCGGAGGAGTAGATTTTATGGATTTTATGGAGTTTAGCTTTTTCTCTAGTTTAGTAAAGATATATATTTTTAAAAAATCACCCAAAGTCATAGCGGAGATAGAAACTTTCACGTGAAAATGAGAAATATCATTAGTTTAACAGTTACACACACACACCCTCCTCATTTGGTAAACAAGAAAAAAATATTTTCCCTTTGTTCTCTCAGAATTCAAATTTATGTTCTTACTAATTTAAAGTAGCAAATATCCTGAAGTTTTCTGTCTTTATTTCAATTACAGAACAAATTCGGGAACAATATTCTTAAGCTGCAATCTATTTTAATCATGAATGGTTTTCAGACCCAAAGGGAACTTACGACTCTGGACAAGGTGAACCGATGATGGTTTTACATAATTGCCTTTCATCGAATAGAGAGGACATCTGAAGAATTTGACCTAGTTTAGTATGGAACACTTTATTTATTTGATCCCACGGGGAATAGAACCTGAGACCTTCTGATTACAAGGCAATGTACAGAACCACACATCCATCTGGTACATCGCTCATCACAGTGATTACAACCGACTCAACCTCCTTAGCTCAAATTCCTAACTGTGACCTTTTCATCACTACACTTCAACAGTTTTGTAGCCTTGTGTATTTAAAACTTAAAAGCCAGAAATAGCTGTTTCCTAAAAATATGACCTTTAAAATTAGGTTCCTAGAATTTCAAAGGATGATTTAAAAGCACTAAAACATCTAAAAGTAGGAGTAGAATAAAATAATAAAAGAAGATATTTAGCCATGAAGATATTCTCAAATGGTATCAGGAAAATTTTAAGAAATTGTCACAGCTAAGTCCCTGTGTCATTGAAACTAATAAAAATGTATTTGCGCTTTATACTGTACTGTTAGGAACGTGTGACTTCAAACCATAATAAAAGGTCGTACCCATTTATAAGTTAAAAGATAAAACAGAAACATTATCATTGAAATATACTTAAAGAAGTTTAAAATAAGTTTAGAGGATAAAATGTCTCAGCAGCAATAAAATAAATGGAGCTACTTAACAGTTCATAAAAGTGCTTGTTTTTTGTACTGCAATTCTTCATGTATAAAATAGTTCCAGGTGACAGAGCGTGGAAACCATAGAATTAGGAATATAAATTGAGGGAACCTTAGGCTGTTTTGTTGGAGAGGGGAATGAAGCCAAGAGACGGAATGGACGAGGTATTTCGGCCATATTAACTGGCCCCATAATTAGAAACCCTCGTTTCCGAGTATTGCATCTCTGAGGTGCACTCATCCTCCTATCGAAAAAGGCAATCCTCACAGTTCTCGGTATAGAGGGTCTCTAAAGGGGCCACACAAGATGGTTGCCGATGAACCGTAATTTGGCTTCATGTGACGTCATGTATGTTCTCTCTATTTATATTCCTAACTCTACGGTGGAAACAATAAAATATAGGTAAGTTGATTTTATGCAGTGTTGCCAAATGATGTTCGAAGACACTATTATAATCAGGTTATCTCATCGACTTCTATATAACACGATACTCGACTGCTCACAAAATAGTAAATCACTGAAGGTAAATGATCAACTACTGCAGGTAATAGCAGCCTAGTTACGTCATCAAAGAAGTAAATTAAAATTTAAGCGAAAAAATAGAAAATTACACACAACGAAGAAAGAATGCAGGAATCTTGCATATCGGTAAAAAATAAACAAAAATACTATTTGTTGTCACTTTATACCAAACCGGAAGATTTGGTACTATTTTTTTTATTTTGAATATATCAACAAAATCACAAAATAAATCGAAAAACCCTGCTCACAGCGATAACAAGAGCATAAAAGTTAGGCAGAATTCGAAGTTTCATTCGGAAAACGGACTACACAGCAACACCAAGTGTGAAAAATACTTTAATAAAATTGAAAGTCTGGTCTATTTTGAGTTAAACCGAATATTAAGAAATATGGTTAAATATTTCATCTTGCGTTTTATTTCAGATAGTAATCGAGTGCTCCAGTATCGTTAAGTACAGTTCAATGGCTGAGACGGACGGTTTTTGTTGTAGCTCGTGTGCTATTATAAGTTCGGCTTTTCATGCACGTGCTGTCCGCGTGCTTTGCTTGCGATTGGGCTGAGTAGCTAATTGAAACACGTGTTTTAATATTTCTATTGGCTAATCATATAAAATGCAAGCGCAGCCCGCGGCTAGCGCATGAATGAAAATCCGGCCTAACGGTGCACCAAAGGAAAATTACAGAAATAAAATCTCAGTTAGTTAACATCATTAACGAATTAGCTTCGAAACAAAAAGAAGAACGGAAGAACTCCTACGAAGTTAGGAAGAAAAGAGAGAAAAAAAAAGAACTTGGATTTCCTGCAGTAAGGTCTGTGTCATGTGTTGCATTTCGGGTTGATTCAAAGAAAATGAAAGAAATACAATGAACCTTAATTTATTCTCCTTTTCTTCTATCTTTCTCTTTTATTTCCTATTTTTTCTATTTCTTTTTTAACTGAAAGGCAGAGAGGTCAACCTTGGATGGTTATCGTTTTCCATTGACATAGTTGGGGAGATTTCGAAACTGTGAAGTTTCCAGAAAAAAAATAACAGGAGATAAGCACACAATAAGAGAAAGAAAATTAAACCACGATAGCAATATTTTGATAAAAATCAAAATAGAATGTTCATTTCATTATTTTTTTCTCTGTAATTTCTGTACAGCTACATTTCAATTATAGGTAATATTAAAATACAAAGAATTACTTGCATTATTCACTGAAAAATAAATGACTGTATGACATTATAAGACACAATCATGTATATCATTTCATGAAAAGAATAACAAATAGAAACCAAAACAATAAAATTAAGATTTTGCTTACGCCAAAGCGAGTAACTGTAAGTGGGTTAACTCTGTATGATAGTACGTCGCGGCGAACGGCAGTGCCACCTTGGAATGAATAAGAGGGTTGGATCATGTTGTTAATTTTTTATTTATTTAAAAAAAAAAGGTGAAAGAGTACAGCGTAAGAGTCAAATTTTGTCAACAGCGAGTTTCCCACAACTGCAACACAATGTAATTTTTCTCTCCTCCGCTACACTTTGTGCTGGTAATTATGCGATAATTTTGAACAGTGAGTTAACCCGCTTACTTATTATTCGGTTTAGGTTGAACATAAAAGAACACTTTTTAACCTAGTATTAGTTTCTTTTTGTCTACTTCAGAAAACTTATGGATAGGAAATTTACGAATAAAAAAATAATATTAGTGATTGTCTAAAAACTTCTGAGCACAACGCGATGTTTAGATTTAAGTGAATATCGTATGTATTGTTAGTAAAATAAAAAAAGGAGCGGGGTTAACTCCCTAAAAAATTCATGTTCTTTACTTGTTAGGAACTGTACAACAATTTACTGGTATTAACAACAGGGAAAATCCGGTATCAGACTAGATTATGTGTCATCAGGCACTACAAGGTAAAGCTTTAAAATTTACGTCAATAGGTAACATGGTCAAGTGTGAAGCATATCGTCATCGTTGAATGGGAACGGTGTGACATTCTCGTTTGTGAAAGGTTTCTAGTTCGTGGCACGAATCTCACTGTGATACTTGTGTGAATAATTGTTTAGTATTGCGTTGTTTTAAGGATATTTTTCTCAAGTCACAGTAGGTGGAAATGAATCGATACACTTTCACTGGAAAATAAATTCTTAAGGTACCATCTGATGGACAATTGGTAATCCTCATCATGTTGTATTCAAGGAGTATCACTTTCGATTCCCGATGGGGACATATTGGACGCAGTGATACAGATTTCACTTCCATCCGATGGAAGACAACTGAAAGTCACTATCGGTTCGCCTCACACAGAGAACTTCGGATCGCAACTGCCTGCATGAAAAATACTCTCAACATGTCATAGATGTACAGTTGAAATGTCCTACGTAGGTATTAGTAGTTCTTTAAAGAGAGTACTGATATAAACTGTGTACGATTAGATAATATAATTTAGTTTGCTTTAATAAACAGAAGATAAGCGTTATGGTAACATTTCCTATTGTTTCGGATTTAACACTTTCTTGTTTATAGTAGATAGACCTTAAGCATTAACATAGATGATTGGGGTTTAATTATGCAAGGTAAGTTATACCATATAGAGGGTTTTCAGTTGCAGAAGGCTCTAAGTTAGAATGCACTTACTACAGATAAAGTATATAAGGCAACTGCATAGAAAAAATAGAGACACCTTGAAAGATATTCAACGTATTATATCAGAGCAAACGCTGGAGGTAGCCACCTTTTCTCTGCATGCAATCCTACCCTCAATCTGTGAGAACGCTTCAGGGAGCTGAGTCGTCAATTACAGCATTGATATTCTGTTTCAGCTGGGTGCTGGACGTCCTCTCTCACTTCAAACGTGAACTGCAACATTATTGACACATTTTTTAATCATCTGGATGACATTGAGTTACAATGAGTCCAGCAAGACAAACCAGCTCTTTCGAAGAACCAATAATCTCCAAAGGATTATGGCTACCAAGATCTGCAGATCCCAGTCTCGTAGGTTTCTTCTTATGAGACACGTTGAAGAGATATGTCTGTGCCATAAACTACGTACAATCCAACAACTGAAAGGAAACATCTCCACTGCAACTTTAACGACATCAGTCATAACTAGCTGATTGACGTGTTCGGAAACATGGAGCGCCAGGATGCAATGTGCCTACAGAAGCGACGCGACTATTTTCAACATTTGCTGTGATGCGATATGTTGGACATATTTTAAGATATGTACTGTTGCAATTACGTTTTTTCTATTTTGTCTGTTATCAACTATAAGAAGGGGCCTTCTGCGAATGAAACATCGTTAATATCTACTGCATCAGCGCATGTGGTGACCAGTTTTGACATAGTAGCAGTAGCTTTATGTAGATACATGTTGTGGTCCTGGAACAAGAAGAAAGTGGATAAAATTCTTGGAGGTATGTGAGTCAACCTGCGCGTATTTGATTAGTAGACATTAGGATGTACTCCTCCGTGATGAACACACTTATACATACATTCGTAGAACACTCAATAACTGAATCTCGCATTGCTATAAAGGCTTATTCAATAGATACACGCATTTATTTTTTAAAGCAACAAGCAGAATTGAATGATGTTCACACTTGTACGAGAAAAGTAACGTTCAGTGAGGGACGGGGTTTAAATATCACACAAAAAAACTGTCAGTATTCAGGACAGGTTCAACCCCGGAGCAGTAGACTTAAAAAAATGTGTGAAGGAAAACCAAAAATTAAGAACAATTTCCAGTTTGCAATAAAAATTTCACTCAGAAGTTGCATGCAAACAGTTTTATTTCTTGCTTAATTAAAGATGAAAGAGGTAGTGGTTTTCATCAAGCTGAAAGGCACACACTCTAGAACGCAAATTAGTTGTTACTTCTTTTCAGTATCTCTCCACCCCTTCCACTAGAAGTCGAGAATAATTTAATATGCGGAAGCGAAGCGTTTTCTGGAAATTAGGTCCATTGCTGTATTAGGCATCGTCAAATTAAGATTACCTATGGAAACTAAGAAGTTCGAAAATTTGCCTGTAGATGGCCCAATACTATCAAGACTAGGTTCAAAGTGGTGAGAAATACGTTTTTAGTAGGTAATAATTAGAGAAGATAACAACAAATTATGATGTTTCAAAAGTCATTATTCATCTCGGGATAGGAGGAGCTCTAAGAAAATAGAAAATACTTCAGATTTGGGGGCAGGGACCTTCGTTTATGAAACCGTCTTTAATCGGGTAAAGCTACGATTCTCTTGTGGTACGCAAAGTGCTTCCGCAATAATAATGCAAAATTCAGGAGGGGATTATTTACATCAGAACAAGAAAAAAGTTCCTTTGAAGAAATTCAAAATTATGCATAGTTTCGAAGATAGACACTCAAAGACAGATGACGTCATAGCTCGACATATAATGACATAAGCGATGTCGGCTTAGCGGTGACATAAGTAGTACTGATTGAGGTAGAGCCGCATAGATAGGTTTCGCAACCTAAGAATTTCATTGGCAAGGAAGTGAATGGTTTTATAAGGCAAACATAAAAATCTCTTCTAAGCAGTATTCGCCAATGATAAACATAACTTAAATAGAAGTATTGGGTACTATTTCCAGTGTAATTTACTAAGCCGACTCCGCTTACGTCATTACTTGTCGAGATATGGCGTCATCTGTGATAATCCCACCATAACGTTGAGTGCCTGAATCTCCGAAACTAAACAGATTTCGAAATTTCTCCAGGTGAGCGTTTCTTCTCTTGGTTTGATTAAATAATACCCTCCCGAAGCTTGCACAATTATTTCATGGACACACTATACAAATATTGATTTTTACCCCTGAATTTTAGGCAATACTGCAAACAACAAAGGTTGGTGGGTTGTAGAGCTAACAGGCGTTCGCGATGACCATGGGCCTGTTGTACTTCCAAATTAAAAAAAAACCGGCAGAATTAAATTCAATACCCTTCAGAACTTCCCAAATATCAAAATTGGATTGGTCTTGAAATCGCAGTGTGGGTTTCCATGTTGCACACTCTATTCTCCATCATGAATATATTTACTTTGGAACTGACTACATAAGAAGAAACTAAACAGGAACATAAAACTAGCTTTTATGAGTTCTGTTTAATAACACAAACTGCACGAAATAGGCGTCCCAAGAAAGAGGAGAAATAAGCAAACAGGAAATATTTCAACCGTAGTAGACATCATGCCTTGACTCGGGCTTTAATTTATGTGAACTACACTGCCTAGATCGGGATGATCGCTAGCCTCTCATTTTCATAAGTTATAGAAATATTTCCTTGGTGCTAATTTATTCCCTCATTTTCCAAACGGGGCAATTTGTAAACTATTGAGAACTGGATTTTAGAACCAATATTTCGTTAATTAATTAGCTCTTATAGTTAACATCTCCAAATTTGTGCTATTTCCAGCTGCCGATAAATGAAGTTGAACTTAGCCCACGTGTTTACTAGATAGAGGCAATCTTAAAGGTCCTAAATCTTATTTTCTGGACTCATTCCACTTGGAAAATAAAATGTCCCATTGTTTCTTGTAAGATGTCAATCGGTTAATAATAAAATCCTTCTAAAACTGGAAACTATGCAACTTTCTCTCGATTATATAACTGAAGTTACACTAAGTAATGTTTATTTAACGTTCCACAAAGGTAATTAATTAATTTTGATGGAAACGGAATAGCACTCTCACCGTTAACTCTATCCTTGTAATTCTGTAATAACAACCACTTTCCAGTCTCCTTTCTGCGCATGCATTTCTGTATTAATTAGATATCCATTGGGATTCCTGTAGTTGTGACCGTAGAAACAGCCAAATAAAAAAGAAAATGGGGAATCATTGATTTAAGCTCATCTTAATAGCGTGTCTGACTACGAATCGGGTGGTCCGGGTTCAAATCCCAGTTCAGAACACTGTAGATTTTTTTCCTCAGTGCTCTCATGACTGGCGTGGGCTCTGAGGTGCACTCAGCCTACTATCAAATCAGAGTATCACTTCATCTCACTTCTTGCTGTAGGTCAAGAATATGTAGAGCGCTACCTCCACATCTCCTATTCGTCGTTTACGGTTCGTGCGCATTGCACATTTAAACACATTATCAAAAACACAAACATTTCTAGAATCATTGCTCAAACCAGGCAGGCCATTTGGAAGAGCATGTGGTATGAACTCAGAATTGAATTTGAGTTTTATTTATTGTCTTTAGGCATCTAAGGAGTTAGGCCGTATTAACTTAGAAAATGTAACAACACGACTCCTGTATTTATTTCGAAAAATGGGCAGCAAGTGCCAGAAAACAATAAGCAGGCAAAAGTCTGAGTATAACTTTCTCTTTCGATAAACATGGTTATGGGCAGGCACAAATGCAAGATTTTGTTTCTACGGAGTGAGCAGATTTAGTGAGTTCCAAGGTGTGTCTGGATATGAAATGTATATTAGATATATACAGGGTATTAAGAAACGATTGACCCATCTCCCCAAAGAAAACTAAAAAGCAATAACTTATTGCTGAAAAATACATGAAAATATTAATTCATGATTGACTAATAGCATCTATTTTAATATCTAGTTTTACCTCCACTTTGCATCTTTGTCGGTTATTAATCAACGGAATACGATCGCAGCTTCCAATCTTCTCAATTTCGTAGCCACCTAATTCCGAGTTACGAAATTTGCTCCAACTTTTCTTGTTCCACGCAATGTTACATCTCTGATACGGCGGGTCAATGAATCTTTTTGCTATGAGTCTTTAACGATGGATGATATCATGATTTCTAAAATAATAATATAAAAAAATAACGTTTGAATTGAATTGAATTGAATTTAGTTTTAAGGCATTGAGGCAACTTTGGCTCAGCCCTATTAACGTTGGAATCATAGAGTCAATTAATAATAAAATTAAAATATGAGAAAGACCTTCAATATTTACTTACCAATAAAATGTGTTGAATCAAATCTACCATTGTTTGATGCCGCGTATAACTACGCTAAAAACGTTACTATTTTTTTTTTTAATAAATCTGAATTTTGGAAGAGGGAGATCGGGCACAATAGACGTCTCTAAGTATGCCCTTAGATGTGGTAGGGTAAGCATACGTCTCGCTCAGAACTCTCGGATTCACTCTCCACTGGGCATGTTCCTTTTTTCTATATCTTTTCAATCACATATAGGAGTAGGCGAATTTTAGTAGTTTTTGAACAATAATTGTTTGCGGTGAGGAAGCCTGAGTAAATAAAGTGGTTTGTATTTTAAAGAGGAATTCACGAGGTGAGAATTCTGAAGGTCATGTGAATTTGGGTTAATTGAGATGTTAGCAAGTTCACTATCTGTGCGACGTTGACTGCCCTATGAGTTGTATTTAACTCACGCTTGTTTTTCACCCTGGGCCGTGTGAAGCGTATATAACTCACGCAGTCGTACAATAACCTACAAAGTACTTGTTGGGTGGCTCCCTGAAAAAAAAAACCTATATGTGGTTCGGGTTAATCTTGGCTGTTTGTGTTTTTATTGTTACAAGTAATTATGACAATTTTATTTTATTACAAATGGTAAAAATCCTGGATGGTAAATAGCTCGCCAGCGCATTGAAGAAGAAACGGTTAATAATAATTGTTTACGCAAAGAATCGGCACGAATAGGCTCTCTTTTTTTAACGAAAAATAAGGATGTCGGGATTCGAAAGTCTTCAAAGGGAAGGGCGCCACTGTTGTGTGGCGGCTGTTTGCGTCGTAGTTTTTGGTAAAATCCGACAGTATATGGTAACCTGACATTATCACAGTTACCTGGAAACAATATAAATATTTGTGGAATGGAAAAAATATATATATCTAAAACGGAAAATTACAAAGAGTTTTTGTGAATCACAATACACGTGTCGCATAGTAGTAAAAATTGACTCTAGGGTCACGTGAGTTACTAAATAACTCACTCAGAAATACCAATAAAAATATTGTTTTCCTTCACTAAATTATACAGTATCATTTTTTTTTTTTTTTTTTTTTTTTTTTTTTCTATATATTATCACTCATATTCAGAAAAATGCTCCGTGGTCCCAGAGAACCTCGTTTTTTTCCCTAGTGTGGCAGTTAACGTGTTAAGTCCGGTTGTAGTCCATTGAACAAACTACTTTATCGAAAACTAGTCAGGTTCCTTCTTTAGAAGTTTATCAGCTCGTTTAGGATGTTGATAAGAATGTAACCAATCAAACAGGGCATGGTCTACAGTAATTGATACTATAGTGCATGCATTAAATAATATAGTGATATAAAGGAAGGATAATGAGGTAATTCCGGCATTTCAAATTTACGACAAGAGAAAAGAAAGAGTTATCAAATTTCTTACAGTGAAATTGTGTAAACTTTCAACGTGAATTTCGCTTTTATTTCATTAGTACATCTGCTACTAGTTCTATAAATGACAGAAAATAACGGTAAAAAAAAAATCAGTGTTTAATACCCTTGAGCTCAGCTTTCTTCCTTGGTTACGAGCCTCAAGGCTTCCTTTAACAAAACCTTCCAGGCACCTTTTGGTATTTATTAAACTTTCTCCTTCTTCAAACAACAAGCAATCGTTTCCAATAATAAGGGAGTTCATTAGGAGACACGCACATATATATAAATGGAATGTTACTAAAGATAATCACCTCCGCCTACTAAGCACGTACTCAATGGTGTCCTATTAATTTGACGCGAACATCTTGTAGTAATAACTATTGTAAAAATACGCCCTCTCGATGACCTTCCGCTTTTCCGAAAACTAAAATTTCAAAGTTGTCCTTGGAAGAGATTTCAGAAGTCAAATCTTGGAATTGCAAAGTAACCATCTAATAAACTACTTGTACGAAGTTCTAATGAAAGCAAAAAAAACATGAGTTAAACCTATTAAAAAAACACACGCACAACTTCACAGACATATATATTATTACGTGTACTTCAGAAGGTGCCCAAGGTTCCACTATCTAAGAGGACAATTACGATCTCGTTGAAGTCATTGCCGACTTAAGAATGAAAGCAATGAAACATGTAATATAATAACACCATTGATATATTTTAAAAAAATATAAGAGGCACGTGCTAACAAAGGTATTAACCACCTAGCGTGTCGCGTGCATGCATCAGTAACCTCTTGTTTGTTGAAAAAGCTGATGGTTGGTAAAGCGACCTTCCTGAAGTTTTTTCGCCTTGGAGGATCCGTTTTAGCCAGCAGGGAGTTTCTGGGATAAGGTCTTTCTTCTCCGGCAATTCAACTCCTCCCAGTGTCACTGGTGTTTCTGATGTGTTAAAATGAAGAGAGAGGTTACCTGTTGAGCGAGGGAGAGAGGAAATTAGTGTTTTTTTTAAAGAGATAAAACAGGGAAGAACAAAAAAAGGCAAGGTTGTTGTGGATGCTGTTCGCAGTGAACGTGTGGTTTACGTTCGGTTAAGACGTGTGTGTATAATAGATCTCTTTCATTGTCTACAGTGTGTGAGTGTGTGGTTCATTATACCAGGATATATTGAAAACTAGAATATAAGGTAGGAACATGATAGAAGTTATTAATCTGGTCTTCCCGTAATATTATGGCATCACCAACAATTTTCGATTGCATGCGAGATTATTATGGAGGAGTACGTTTCACACGGAAGTAAGATGAATCGGATACACTAATTTAGCTGCAAAACCGTCAATTATCTGTAGTAGAAAACATTTCCGTGAAAATTATTTTTACGCTCAGTATTTTTTGAATGGTATTGAGTAATAATTTCGTATTCAAAAATCCTTCGTTCCTTTTCTTTTTCTTTTGTGTTAGTTGAAGTATGTTGTTATATTGTAATTACATACTCATTAGAGCTTGAGTTGCTTTATAATTAAGGAGTCCGCACGCTGAACTTAATATTTTGGAATAGAACTAAAATTGTAGATCAGGACGTTTAATATAAGTTTCGTTGTATGCAACGCGGTGGCAAACCAGTATCGGTTATAGTTTCCGGGACGCATCATTTTGAAAACCATAGGAGCTTTGAAAGTATGGTTGCAGTTATAGGATATACGATAGGCTGTTAAGGGTTTCCTTGAGTTCCCCTAGCCGAATTTAGGATTGGTATCTGGACAAGGACCGTTCGCCTCCCCTCGGCCCAGAAGAAGGCACGCAGAGAGACGTTACTTACATGTATGGCGGTTTAGGTTGTAGTTGCTTGTCTAGTCTATAAATTAAAGTTTTAAAAATCATACCTTCTGACTAGAACAATAAGGCAAAACTTTAGCATTGAAGAATTAATTTTGAGGCACAATTTTAGAGCAAATCCACACCCGAAACTCTTCATTCAATCAGTTATGCTTAAAACCAGAGGAGGAAAAACCGGAAATAGAAAGAATTCAAAACGTTCATGTTAATTATAACATGATTAACCTGAGCTTAAAATGAGTTGCTTAAAACATTGTTCACTTCTGGTTTTGGTTGAATGAGCAATGTATGGAAGCATGATTGACCCAGCTCCGCGGTCTAGTGATTACGGTCACGGACTTAGAAATGGCGCTATGGAGATAGGTAGGTTCGAATTTCTCTCCATTTCACCAGGCAAATGCCGGTATGGTTATCTGTACAATGGTCTTGGTTGCTCCTTTTTCCTTCCCCGCATGTAGAAAAATGTTCGCTAAGAGAAGTTATCCCTCAGAACAATGATTAGCTAAAAATGAGAGCATCGGATTTCTTAGGTTCCTTCACGATTATTCCTGATAGTTTGAAACGATGTTCGATATGACGATGACGAAGAAAATGGTGGTAGTTTGGAATGACCTTCGTAATAGAGACGGATAAAAAAGTATCACGGACTAACCAGTATCACGGACTAACCAGTATCACGGCCAAACCAAAGCTTACCGTATCATGAAACCGAAACACCAAAGCTATCGCTTAAGGATGGAGTGCACCGTAAACTGTACCGTAAACACCGTAAAAACTGTACCTGTGAATTGGGAGTGCAAAATTGGCATTTTGTACTCCCAATTCAGTGGTACAGTTTTCACAATGTATAGATGTAAGAAATCAATGGGCTTGGTACCTACATTCGTTATACGTAATAACGGTGGAACTTCATAATTTCTGTTTACCCTTTTCAATGAATCTTAAGAATAATTCAACTGGAGTGGATTTACCACGAGACGTCATCTGTAGAGAACGCAAAGAGTATCATCAAAATCGACGCATGGATTCAAACATGAAAGAATACAAATTTGATTGCGAACCTCCTCATGGTTTCAAATCAGTTAAAAGGGAAATTTCATACATATAAACCAAGCTTGAAAAAACATTGATTACCAGTTTGAACGATGAGATGTTTCTTTCTCGTAATTCTTTTCTCTACGATGTGGAGTAGGAGGAAGCACCTATTTCCAACGATTTAGTTCCTTATTCTTAGGGACTAAATATTCGTATCGATTATCAATATGGAAAAACTTAAAAGTCCTTACAACCTTCATACTAAATCAAAAGAGCGAAATTCCGCTCGATTTGAGTGGAAAGGGGGATTTCAGCTCAAAAAAAGATGGGATCTATTTCGATGGGAACAGATATAATATTTTTTATACATTTCGAACTACTCAGATGAAGTTTTCATCTTTTGATCACTAAAACTATGCAATAAAATATTGAAAATGTAATAAAGCATGCAAATAAAAAGGAGCATTCATTCATAAGTACATAGTAAGAAAGAAAAGTACTGTAGTTACGAATGAAAAAATAATTTAAAAAACTTAATCCTGGGGAGATTTGAACGCGGTACCTTCCAACCAGCTATCCAACGTCGTAGGGTCAGTTCTACAATCGACCGCTTAACTTGTAGTCAGCGCTAAGTTGAGGCCAAGTGTGATTTTGGCCAATGAGAGTACGCAAAATGAGAGTTGGCCTCAACTTAGCGCTGACTAGAAGTTTAGCGGTTAATTGTAAAACTGAACCTTAATCCCTCAGCTAACCGTCCAACAGCGATAACACGCGTTCAAACATGGTTTATTTCGTCTCGTCATGTTCTTGAGAATAATGTTCAAGGTTTCCTTATATATCTTACTCCTGATGTCTTCTGGTATATTTTTCACACAGAAAAATTTTCAAGTTTTCTGTTGTCATTTTTTAACTAAATATAACGCTATAAATGTCACAATATAGCTTACGTTAGTTTTCCGATAACCTTCGTAGTTACAAATGGTGGAGAACAAAGTTGACTAGTAGCCATGGTGCATTCTAAATCGCTCTAAAAAAAGATGAGAAATAAACCACTCTACAAAGATGAAAAATCAAAGAAATAAACCACTCTAAAAATATGAGAAATCGCTCTTTCAAGTTAGAAGAATCAATGAAAAATCGCTCTTTGAAGTGGGAAAACATAAATTAGATCCAAAAGAACGGGATCCTATCTAGAAAGGGCACATTTTCTATTCAAAGCAAGAGCGTTTTGTTGGAAACTATTCTTTTCGATTGAAAATTCCACTCTAAAAAATAGTGGTCCCTTTTTTCCCTCTAAAAGAGTGAAAATTCAACTGTTTTGATTTAGTGTGTTGAAGTAATGAGGAGGAGAAGCAAATCAAGCCGATTATGTCAAAATGGAAATATCAAAGAGTGGTAATCCCTCTTTTACAAGCTTTTACAGTTCACAAACATTCCTGGATTGAGTTCTATTGCTATCAGGTAGACGAAAAATGAGAGCAAAACTGGCACATGTAATAAGTATCGAGAAAGAGAATCTTTACAATTCTAAATATCAACCGAGACTTGAATTTACAACAAACAAATATGTCATAGATATCCACGTTTTAGTTTGTCATAATACAAAACAAAAGTACAGTATTATTAAGGTGTGCTCGCTAAAAGATTGGGATATAAAATTAAAAGAAATAATGTCGCTTGTTTCTCCGCCAAAAGCATCAAATATCATTATTTTAATAGTAGACCATCATTAAAACAAGTTCTTCTTTAGTATCACATAGACTGAGGGGATTGCCTATGAAATATTGTCGGCCGGGTGACCGAGCGGTCTGCGGCGGTAGACCATCGCCTCGCAGGTCCCGGGTTCGAGTCCCGGAAGGGGCATGGGTGTGGATTTTAACAGCTAAAGGGCGAATCGTGATGGGCCGAAGTCCAAAGTTACTAGACTTGGCCTATATACAAATAAAGTTTACCATAGTTACCTATGAAATATTCGAAGGAGATTGTGTTGCTCTGAAACAATTTGTATATAATTCGTATGGAAAGCTTAAAAATAGGCTATTTCGTTTTTTCTAAGTGACAGAGAGGACTATTTTTTTCACATATTAAGACATTTAATCAGTTTATTCGTAATACTTTTAGTTTTAGCATGTTTTGTGGGCGAATTTAAATGCTTAAGCACCCACCCATAAAAGAAAGGATATAAGCTGATAGAAAGAAAAAAAATAATAAAATTCAGTGAACTATTCTAAAGGATACCTCATGTTCGTATCAAACACAAATGAGCATTTTCATATGTAATAGTTAGTTCGTCTCGATCTTAATTTCGTGTCGCTTGAAAGAAAATTCCAAGTATTTAGAAGACCTTTTACGTGATTACCTCCAGTTATTTATGCAGGGTGTAATTAACATTTGTGTAAGTTCTTATGTGCTGTTGATGATGAAATTGTCCTAAACTATAAAAAAATTCCAGTTCATAGTTCAACCGTAATGACAAGGTACTTTCTCAGGTGTCTTAAGCTATGATCTATTCTATTTTTCACCTTCACCAAAGGGGTGAAATTTAGCAACTCAATCAATGTATTACTCTGAGATAAAATAAAACTAAGGATGATAATGGAGAGAAAACGTTTCGTTTTCAACACATTGCTTTTAACCATCGTATTTTTATCGTCAAGTCAGGAAGATATTCATCACTTCAGTAGGATATAATCAGCTGACTTCCTCACTTAAGAACATTTAAGGAAGTCAGGCAGCTCAGCAATTCGAATATAGGTGTTAAAGAGTTTATAGCGTGTGTTTGGTTTCGAATTAACTTTGGATATTTTAAGTTCCTTTTGTATACTTAGTTTACCATCTCTCTGTTCCTCGTGTTTACTTTCATATTGAAATAGGGTCAGAAATCCTGCGTTCTTATAACTTGTCACATTAGTTTATTGCCATATGTAAACTTTCATTTTCAAACTTTGTGTGGTTTTATAGACTTTTCTTTAGTTCTCAATGGTTCGTGGTGTCCTCAAATCTTGTAACGTTAGTTGCAACTCATTTTCTGACGTCATACAATGATGCAATTTTGCACAGCGACATAAGTCTGGTGACAATACAATATTCCAGTATTACTTTTATATATTTCTATATTTTAAAAGCATATTTCGATATTCTTTAAATAAGAACTTCTTTATCCTAAATAAATACTAGCCCGCAACGATGTTGCATTTGTCTGGTTGCAGAACACTTTAGGATTTGAGTTACAAAATATTAGCTTGAGAAAAGATACCCAAACACCGATACAACTCGAAAAAAATAATTAATACAATTTTTTAGAAATACTTTTCTTAAACAATTCGTACAAAAAACTAAAAAATAATTTTGTTTATGCATGACTAAAAAGAAAATCATGGAGTGCGCCAATTGAAGAATTTATAGTCTATATATGAAAGCGCACCCCATGTTTTTTTCTTTTTAGTCATGCATAAACAAAATTATTTTTTAGTTTTAGTACGAATTGTTTAAGAAAAGTATTTCTTTAAAAAGTTTTTATTTTATTTTTCATTTTGGTATGTTTTCTAAGCTTGATCTATAATCTTGTAAAGATATGTACAATTTGCATAACTTAATTCAATTTTCACTGCAGCAGTAAGGGTTAGTTGGAAGAATGGCCTGAGAGACCGACATGCCTAATAAACTCCCAAAGTTATACAGATATTCTCGTTGTTAACTTTAACAGTAAAGAAAGAAATCATGATTATATCGATTATTTGCTGAAGAAGTAGATTTAAGTTGTAGATCCAGTAGATTGTAATCCCTTTTCATTGTTCCATAACTCAAATAATATGCTGAAATCAAGATTCCAAGAGGTTCTAAGTTTGAAAAACATTATAGATTCTCAGTATAATTTTCAGCTATTTTTCATGTGAATAGTTTTTACACATCTTCATATTTTAAATTTAATTTTAAGACCTTTAGGCAACTTTCGCTCAGGCCGAATGGTTAATGGGATGAATTGGTGGAATGAAGAAAGTGAGAGGAAACGGGAGAACCCCAAGAAAACCCACGTACGTGGTGTTTGCCCACCACAAAGCCCACATGGCACGAGCAGGGATCGAACTGACGACCCCAACCACCAGAGATGAGCCACCGGGGCCAGTACACATTTTCATGTGTCTGAACAAATTAAGGATATTTTGTATCATAGATATATATATCGAGTCATATATAAAAGGTAACCTTAACTCGATTGAGAGAAAATGACACTTACTTCCCTCTGTACTTCCAAGCCCATCAAATGTGAATGCTGGTAAAGAAAATCATTTCTCTAAACGTATCGGTTTATTTGTAAAGTGACCATATTTGTCAGGCTTAAATTCGGGACCCCTTAAGTTAAGGTCAACTCTTTTCTAGCTATTATAAATAGTAACTAATCGTAAAATCAAAGAGGCATCCTGAATTTAGCCTTTGAAAAATTCTTGACAATGTGTCCATGTTCTTGTATGTTCTCAACAAAATTCTTGACTGCTCTCAGCTCAATAAGATATAAAATAAATGGATAGGTTTTTTTTTTCTAATTTCCAGTTTCACTAAGGAGTATTGGTAGTTCGTTTCGTGAACAAGAGGCACAGCGTGAGCCTTTATATTCCAAGATCCGCTAGGTGTAAACACTGCCACCTCGCAAAATATTGATAATATTGCATAACCCTATTAAATAGTTCACCTTTTCTCCTCCTGTTTTCTGAAAAAAAAAAAGAGAAGAAGAACGATTCAGCCCCAGTTTTACAATCGACGGCTGAGGCCAAATAATATTTTGGCCAATCGGCGTACGCAAAATATGACTTGACCTCAACTTAGCCCTGAGCAGAAGATTGGCCGTCGATTGTAAAACTGGGGGTCAATGGTCATTGATGTTTAAGTTGGGCCCCCAAAATTTAATATAACTCTAAAATTAACAGAAATGGTCCTTTGAAAAATTTAGTTGAGGACGTATAAACTGAAGAATACTATTCATACGCCCTTAGAACAGAATAAAGTCACAAGCATTTTGATACAAGCGTGAAGTGATGTTTAATATTGGTTTAAATATGATGGTGTATATACTATTGAAGTTCACAATAGGTTGCACTTTGTGAAAATTACCTTCTCGTTTCTCTGGAATAGACATGCAACCACCTGAAATCCTTCTGGTAATCCGTCGTCTCCTATTTTTATTCTACCCTTCCAATTGCTCCAGAAAAGAAGGAAATTACTGTACAGTAGGAAATAATTCAGTAATGGGATGAACAACCACCCATCACTAACTCTTGCTCAATTACTGAAGGTGTTTCGCTTCCGTTCTTCCGTTAAATACGAACTGAGACATCACCCGCCATCATTGACAAAATGTGTTAGAGACGGTGCAGATCGCAATCAATGGTGATCTTCAATTTTCACTGCCTATTTATTATCTCTCTCGATCACCTAACAACACTTTTGTTTGCATTCAATCATGCTGATCTTCCATACTAAAAGGCGCGAAAGAAAAGATTAGATTGCTGGTGCAGTGTTTCTGTTTGTGACATAGAACTTTCACTTGGTCGTTCCATTCCAGTAGGTTAAGGAGGATGCTCTAATGATAATCATCTCAGTCACTGTTTTCTTTCTCTTTTGCATAAACTGATATGGTCCAGCAAATGAATGAATCGCTCTAATTCTTTTCTTTCTTTCTTTTTTCTCACAGGTGATCGTCCTCGGAAGGCCAGTCATCATTCTTCCTGATGAAGATGATGACGTCAACAATGGTGAGTACAAACAATCAACAATAACGGTTTCTTTTTACCCATTCGTTATTGCTTTTGTCTTTATGTTCATAAATTATTGGAGCAACAGTAGAAATTTGACTCTCATTTTTTCATAAATATTGTCTTCCTTGGTAACTTTCATCGAATGTCAATTATTATTATCGTCAAATTATATTTCTCGTTGTTCTGTAGTTTTTAACAAATAGTTTTTTTCCCTCTTTCTTTGGTGATTTCAACAGGCGACTGTAAACTTAACCTTTCCTTTTCTTTACATGATTTTTTGCTGAAAAACAAAAACTTTCCACAGTTCCGTTTGGTATTTTGCTTATTGTTTGATCACGATGTGACGAACTTTCTGTCGGAAGTTCAGTGAAAGATCGCCTTAATAATTATTTATCATGTTTCGTGACCAGGAACGCCTTCTTCTCTTCAAGATGGACTTCAAAATAAGCTCTATTCCTGGTATTAAGAAGTAAGTCGAAATTACTTCAAAGTTCATGAGAATTTTTTTAACTCCACTTGCACTTTTAGTCTATAGATCTATATGAGGAAGATTTTAAGTACATTTTCTCTGTCCCAGTAATGGAAATTTTAAGTAATTTTCTTCATAATTATTTTGACAAATTAAACTCTACAAATTCGAAGTTGTTTGTTGCTTCTAAAACATACGTACCGTAAATCTCCGTTATACCTTGCTTCGAAATAACTCGGAATTTGCTATTTTGCGGATACCAACTTGTTTTCCGATATTTTAAGAATCTTATATCAACGCACAGTTTTGTTAAACTCACAGGGCTTATTAGTCTTAGTCTATGATAGACTTGGATTTAAATATCAATTTTTAAATGCAGCAGCTTAGTCTAAACCATGGTCTAGCCTGCCTATAGGTAATCTTTGCAGTCGAGTGACAGAGACAAGCTTTGAATCCAACTTTTATTCATTCCGTGTATCATAGTTTCGTATTTCAAAATTATTTTGTTCCGCGATGCTCACCATATACATAAGTACTGCATGTCTCCTTATTTTTGCCCCAATATAACTCAATGTAGAACGTTCCTTATTGTTACAATGAAATTACAATTTACGTAAGCCATAGAGTAAGTAAATTATATACATTTTGGTTAGACTAAATTTTCATGGCTTGGAGGAAACCAGGAGTCGATATCACCTAAAGAGAATAAGGTAAAAATTGTCTTCTTCTCACACTTCATCAAACATTTTTTGCTATACTATCTTCTGTTCAAAATTGTGATCAGCTGCATTTACATATTCTACCATACGTTGTCCAGTTCCTGAAATACGTTCCGTATCCATTTCTTTAATGTATAAAAAAAACTAAGTTTTATCAACTAATTTATTTTATATTTCAATGTTAAAAATTAACTACAATTTGTTAGAAAATTAAAATGGAACTTATGCAAAGAAAAATATCGCTTCCTGAAATGTGTGGCTAAGATACACTACGCTAATGGAAATATGTAAAAAAATCAATATAGGGCGGATTTATCATAGCGCAGGTGTAAAATATGTAACCCGATATTCCTGATGTAAAGGGACTTTTACTGTTCCTAAATAACGAATTTTTAAGCTGTGAACTATATAAATTTAAGGTACATTGCCCATGTATAAGACAATGCAGTTTTATAAAGCGCTGCTGAAAATAAACGTTGTAGCAGACCTTAGATAAAAACATAACTTTAAAAATTGCACTTATGTTAGACATGAGAAGAGTAAAATTCCCATTCTATTTTCGGAGCCAGTTCTATACTTGAAAAAATCTGTCTGATATGGATACTCTCTAGTAACCAGATGTGTTTTAAACTTTAAAAGGCTTGGATTTATAGTGTTAAGACATTTGCCACAAAGTCGAAAGGACATTTTTTTATTAACAATAATACTCAAACGTGTGATAAGAATATGCACAAAAATGTACATTTTTCCAGTTTGTCTCCACAAACCGGAGATGGATATTGCGTAGTTTTTGTATATGTTAAAACTGTATAAAAGAAGTTATGAAATTTGAAACAAAATATATCTCAAACTCAAGAAAGAATTGATTTTTATAGCAAATTCTGTGAAAATGTTCACATGCAATTGTTGGGTTTCACGTGAAAAAGGAAAGATATTATCAATAACACAAAATGATAATACTAATTAATCAAAAACCTATTCGGGATTTATATATAATTCATCTTGTGGATGCAATAATATAACAATAAACGTGTGTATGGTTTAGAATTCTTTTTTGCTCAACGAGATAATACAAGTTCATTCTAGGCTAGTGGGCTTTTAATTGAGTGTCTCCGTAATATGATACATGATTATGAACATTAAATATATCTGACAATCACATGTTTCGAAACCAATTTTCAGGCTTACGGAGGAACGAGTTCATGGGAAGGTCTTCCCGGGAACGTATTCCTTTCTTAGGAACTTTTTGTTGGAGCTGGTTCCTATTGAAAAACATAAAACGTGAACGAATTCAAGTCCCATTTTAAGGAGAACGAATAAACTTTCCATTTTAAAAGGAACTGATATAGTCAAAAGAGTTCCTTTTTCTGTGATCGAGGAACATTTATTTTGCGCGAGTATATATATAAATTCGGTGACACCGTACATGATTCCCATAACTCTCACTCAAGCTGTTCCGATAAAATCAAGTTTATTTTGTATGGACGTTCATAAAAATAGCAGTGTGTGGTCTGTTTTGTTCTCTCTGTTTCTCGGATATTATTGTTTACAGAAGTAGCACGATTTGAGTGATGACGTACGACTTTTTAGGATTACATTCGTGACCTTATCTCATTTCTTCTCAATTTTGAGGCTTATGGGATTTATGCGCCGTGCCACAGAATTTAATTTCGGCCAATGAGTGAAGTGAATAAAAATAAGCAAATACTCGAGTAAGTGTTTACTCGCGAGTAAAGTATTCTGTCGCCTGAGGTTAATAAAACTTTGTTTTTACATCTTCTTGCGTCAATTGAGAGTTTATTTACTTCAAAGTTATTTTTATTTACTCTTATTTAAGTAAATGCTTATAAATTCCGAGCATTTACTTTCAAAGCACTAGTCATTACTCCTGATGGAATATATACTCTCGTTTTCTTCACTTAATCCCAAGTATTTACTTAAAAATAGGCAAGTATAAGCATTTACTAGTTTTTATTCACTTCACCCAATGCTTGAGTCTGAAATACTTTTGCAACGGAAAAACGTTGTGATACGTGTGTACCACCATCCTTAGCCATGAACTCATGATCATACACTTTTTCTTTGATTAGTGTGTGGATGAATTCCTTTCTTGTAAGAACTTGAATGTCATAAGTTCATGTTTTTTTTTTGTTTTTTTTTTGCTGGAATGTGGATAAATTCCTTTTTTTAAAAAAGGAACTTTAACGTAATATATTCATTTTTCAAAGAAAGACTTTGAGCTGAACTCCAATGTTTCTATCAATGGTAAGGAGCTGAACTTGGAACACGTTTCTTTTTTTAGGAACTTCTCGAAGACTGCCACTTACATACATCAATTTCAATTTCAATCTTTATTACTCCAATAACCAATATACATTGGTGTCTGCAGAGTTTAGACACTAACAAGTACCTCATAGTATACACAAAGATTTACAAAATACCTCATACTATATATGCTTAGCCTAATATATTTGTGCTACATTGTGATTTGAGCTGCTGTGGAATTTTATTGTAAGAATGAGTTTAGAATAAGACGTTTAAGCAACTAAAGAAATTGTCTGAATCGTACAATAAAACATTTTATTTCATACGATTTTCTGCCTTCCTTGCTGTATACGTTTGCCTGAGGTTTCTATCATTGGCTTATAATAAAAGAATCTTGGTCTTAGCCGAACACCTACTGGTTTTAACAGAACCAAATAAAACTTCTTTTTCACAAAGAGCTAAACCCAATTTCCATAGGCTGCCTACCTAAAACGCGACCAACTAAAAGTCATAGGAAATTAAAATAGGTTTCGTTCGGAGTAATATGATATATCTTTTCCCGCCAAAGGTATCTTTTTAGGCACTTGTTATATTGAAAGAAGTATTTGGGAGACTATGGTATTTTCTAATTTCTGGAGCAGGGATTACCTCAACTATTTTTTATATATATTGTAGAACTACTTAAGCGTCGTCGGAGTGACCTACAATCACTTCCGTAACACATCGGCAACTTGGTGTTTTCGGCACTTAAGCGCATGGAAGTATGTAGGAGAAGATACCAAGTTTCCTCTGTTTTCCGGAAACGATTATAGGCTCTTTGGACGAAACTTAATTAGCTCTACAACATAGCAGAAGATAGCTGTGTCGTCACCTTCTATCCCTGGTCCAGAAGTCGCCTCAAAGTGTACCCTCCATAGACTTCCATACTAGGGATGTCAATCGGCTCGGCTCAATATGAGTGAGCCACGGCTCCGCTCGGTGTGAGCCGCGGCTCGGTTCGGCTCAGCTCAGTGCGAGCCTCGGCTCAGGACGGCTCGAGCCGAGCGAGCCGTTGACATCCCTAATCCATACGCGGAAGTGCCAAAAATACTAAGTTTTCTATGTTTTCAGTAAACGATTATACGTAAAGCAGTCCGACGAAGCTTGAGTAGCTCTACAACAGTTGAGGGCACCTCCTATCTCTGTTCCAGAAATCGTAAAATATCGTCGTCTTCCATATACTTCTATGTTAATTTTAAGTGTCGGAAAAGGTACCTTGCTGATGTTTAGCGGAAAAATATATTACATTACTCAGAACGAAGGCTATTTTCATTTCCTATACCTTTCAATGGTCGCGTTTTAGGCACGCAGCCTATGGAAGTGGGCATGGTAGCTTCTGTAAATAATTTTCTTATTAGAAGCATTTTAAGTCGACTTATTTTACTAAACCTAACTAAAGATACTTACTTACTATTTTTCGAGTACGAAATTCTGTATTAAGTGTGACAACTGCACACAATTTTAAATTTGATATATATATGTTTTCATGAATACATATAAAAAAAAAATCTTGAAAAATACCATCCAAATACAGGAACAAAATGATACTGGAAGGAAAACGCGATTCCCAAGGTCCATAACTAACACTGATGAAGCTGCTTGATAAATGCTGTTAAAACTTGGATCATTACCTGAGAAAAGTCTCCACTAATGAGAAAAGAAAGGAAAAAAAAAGATTCCGCTGACTTGTCGACATAATTTCTGAATGCTTCACCTGTAAGACACAATGGCACATCAAGTAACCGGAAACTTCCTGGTCTGTCAGAAACAATGTTGCCTATCATTTAACCTAATGAGAAGAAAACGAAAAAATTTGTTTTTCTCTCACTCGCAACTAATCTAAACACTTCCTTAAACAACAATTGTCGCGCTGTTTATTTCACACTTTTCTGACTATTTGTCATGACACAGCTGTTGGTATAGCAAGTACAAAATTTCACACAAAGACCACGGAACTTTCATCAGATAAGAGCAACAGAATGCAGATCATGTAATCTTTCGTAATACAGTAATAGTTCTGTATGTGTGAACATAATTGTAAGGTGTTATTAATAGTTGTAAATTAAACAATAACGCAACAACCGCAAATCCGTCTGATTTTGAGCATCGTGTCTCGTTGGTCACTTAAACTGAAACGAAAACAGATTATTTGGACAGCGCAAAAGATTTCGTTTAGATGACTAATCATACAGATTAAGTTCGTAGTTCTATTTAGTATGCATGCTTTCATATTGCTTTCCTGCAGTATATCTGTTTAACGACACATATAATAAACACCCCTCTCCATTTTTTTTTCGATTTTCTACATCTTACTTCATCGGTCTATTGACTCTTCCTCTTTTAATGTCATCAAGTATCCCAACCTTTCATCATCCCCTCTCTATGATTCGTCTCTGCAAAGCTTTTCTACGCAGTATGTCTCTTCATCAAGAATCTCTTTCTTATTACTCCCATCTGTTTTGTTTCCTCTTCTATTTTTGTCAACATTTCTTCATTTTTCAGTCTATTTTCTCTTGATTATTTTAGTTTCTTTCTTATTCATTGCTCATGTGTCCCTGCCACACTCCATATAAAACGTTTAGCAAATCTCGTTCTCTGTTTAATTGATATCTTTTTTGCTGTCAGGAACCCTTTCACCTTTTCAAAAGTTCTCTTATGTATAGATATAATTTTTATCCCCCCACCCCTAGAGCTTCTGATTCAAATCATCACACTGCCAAGTACGCTTTCATAAACAGGTAAAAGAAGACATTCCTTGGTTCGAGAACCATATGAGATCTTAGGCAATCTGGTTTTTGAGACTAGAGCCCGCTTCTTCTTACTTCAATTATCTCCTCACTTTGCATCAAAACGCTGAGTCAATACTATTATTTGGAGTCCGATCGGGGATCGAACCAGGACTGTTCGTACCGAAAGCGACAGTAAAAACAATTCGTCTAAACTGGAGGTTAACTACAGAAGAACCGAGCGACCGTAGCTCAGTTGGTAGAGCGTTGGTTTAGTATTCTGAAAGTCCTGGGAACGAACAAAGCGGTCGCCCATTCTCATTGAGGATTTTCCAGTTTTTTTCCTGTGTCATATCAGGCAGATTTCGGGATGGTACCTGCGAACTGTGCCCTAGCCGACTCCTTCCAAGGTCCACTTCAGCACCCTATCTCAGCCTGAGCCTGAGATGCGTAAAGACCATAAATAAATTCAAATTCAAAACTACAGAATAACTTTGCCTTATGTGTATATTAGCTCATTTATTTATCATTTTACGGACCAAATGTGTAGTATGTTATCAGCCTTTCACCAGTCCAAGTGATGACGTCCTCCAGAGATCCCTATTCTAGGGAAAAGAATAAGGCCAGGGTTTTAGTCAAACAAGGACAGACCACTTGTATTCTCGGATGTAACAGAATAGTCCTGCAATAACATTTTACACAATATTCCATCCGTCTAGGAGTAAAAGCCGGAAAATTTTTCTATAAGCCCAGCGATGAAAGAACTCACATCAATTAAAGTATCATGAACGTAACCGCCGTTGTTTGAGGGTCTCATGTCGTGGGTTCGAATTATTGTCTAGGAATTTTAAAATGATGTTCTAATTCAAAATAGCAGACCCTATTACGGCATTGTACAGTAAATTTAAATGTGCACGTACATTGATATTTTAATTTACCACTTCCAATAAAAACAATCCACCTTGATTTAGTAGTTAGTTTCACGAACCACAGTCTCCATATACTTCTCTGTTATCGTAGTCATTTCATACGTCGAAGCCACGCACAGAATTTTCACCATAACACCCATCTTGCAAATGATGTTTTGGTGATTAGGATTATTTTTCTTTTCCTGCTCCACCTCAAGAATGAAATACAGTTTCAGTACCCGTAACTATAACTAAAGTGGGTTAAGATCCCCCAAAGACTTTTGCCACCCGCTCCTAGAAAGTTCATTGCCGTCCACAGACATTTTAAAAATGACAGATAATATAAATAATATAGATAAATATAATGTAAATAATACTTAGGCATAAATACAATTAAGTACAATACGCAGCTTATAGGTCTGACGTGAGACGATTTATTGTCATTTACTGTTTTAATTAAATTAGAATTATTATAAATACAATATTGTTCCCTAATTCTCATAACCTAAACACCACAAAATTCTGTCTACTATAAAACTAAAGAAGACACTTGATATTCTTATATATTTCACCTTAGTCGGCTAGTATTTATAGTCTAATCATTGGGAATCGAAGACCGGATCCGTTTTAAGTCAATTAGTACTTCCTTTTTCTTGTGTGTGAGAGCCAGAGACTCCTAAGCTTTTGCTGATATATATGGCATGTTCAGGGAAGCTCCTTGTCTAGCTATAAAGGCTTTGGCTCCCATGAGTAATTCTCAACTCCAGATACCGATCGTAACTGTTAGGGTTTGCAAGTGTTTGTCCGTTTGTCTCTCATAAACCCGCTAATATGTCGATATTAATGGAGAAAGTTTTCCTTGTATATCTTTGTTATTTGGTTCTTTCATTTCTTTCTCAATGCATATGTATAAGTATTGTCCTTTCGAACAGACTAAGAATGGAGTCAATGCATGTGTTGGCTATATGTGGGTTTCCATTGACCAAGTTTTCTTCAAAAATATCATTTAAAGGACCTGGTCTGCAGCAAATGTTATACACAAAAGACATAAACAATAATATACACAGTTAAGTGTTTAGTAGCTTTGCTAGTCACACATAATGTTAAGGTAGTATTTTTGGTTCTTCGACGCTGTCTTCGTTATTCTAAAATATTTGAATTTGCTCTACAATGAATTTTGAATGAAAATAATATTTGAAAATTCCTAGAGAGAAATTTAAGGTTCCGGGTTCAGACTGAGGTAAAGCTCACTCAGGATTGCCGACAATATGACTCGAATATGCGTGCCTCCTTAACGTCGAGCCAAAATCCGTTAGTGCAACCATTAGAACTCACCGGCTGGGATCTGTCTTCAGCCTGAAGAAGCAAAAATGAACCCGATGAAGTATTTTGTGAACAAGTCAAGTGCGAAGAGAGTCTTCAGTAGATATCAAGGAATCAATAGCACAGGAAGAATTTTCTGAAAGAAGCTTTGCAAGAAAATAAGAATAATATAAAGAAAAAAAAAATCTGCGAATGAGGGAAAGGGCATTCCCGTGCCTTGAACACTGTTGGTACTTCACGGTCGACAAGTGCATTGTCATCAGCTTCGATGCAGGACGAGAATCCTTCACGCTTCCCTCTCGCATCAGCAAGAAAACAAAAAAAAAAAAAATCTTTTCTCTTTCATTTGTCATAATGCCTTCTGTCTCCTCTTGGTTATTTTACACAAACTTTTTTTTTTTGTAATAATTGAGTAGGTGGGAGAATGAAACATTAACATTATAATTAATTCAATGATAATTACTTGTTTCCTTTTCATTTATGACAGAAAATAATGAGGAAGGACTGGAGCTAATTTATAATACTTTTATCTTTCGTTTGAGGACAAATGACCAAACCCCTGTGTTTTAGTAGTGAAGGTCGTAGAATACCGATCAGCACTTAAGAAACGTCACAGAGATTTTTCTTAGTCCAATCAGCGAAGTTCTGGATCTGTACCAAGAACAGAGAGCCTTATCTGCGGATAGTTTTCCTACTATTTTTTTTTTTTTTTTTTTTTTTATGAGAAAGGGGTTCCACCGAGAAACGTCATCTATCACATTCAAGATTAGATCGTGCTGTAGTTATCAGAAAAGCTTATAAAAAGGTTATTGAAATTAAGAAGGTATATTAACATGTAAATTACATCTAGTGCAGAAATTGAAACATCTTGCTCTGGAAATAGGACAATATCTTCGAGGACGGGATGGTACATTTTCTTTTACGTTTCTTTGTCTTCTAAGTTTCCTTATGCTTTTTTCTAAGGAAGATCAACTTTAATGAATACCGCAATTGTCTTTCAAGATGTTGATGCTCTTAACAATAAGAAGTTAGCGGTCATAATTTACTCACAGATTTTAGCAAAGCCTTTGACAGGATTAACCATTGCCTCCTTCTCTTAAAACTAAAATGTTGGTGAATATCTGGACTGATGCCGAACTGAATAATGAACAACTATTTATGTAATTGATGTTTCAATCTGTAGCCTTTTACTGTAAGCACTATGCGTTTTAATTGCTTACTTGAGGAGTTTCTCAGAGTTCTTATTGGGTTAGTGCGAATAAAATATCAACCCCAGGTGCGTTATGTCCAAGGACAAAAAAATAATGAAAACCACATTACCTGGTTAATCAAAGTAGTCGCCGTCTCCTATGACGAAGTTAATTTTGGCATAGCTCTAACCCTGTACGACGAAATTGATCTGGAGAATGTATTAGACAAATGATGAGAAATCTGTTAAAACAGGTGAAGGAACGAAAACCAAATGGTTGCATTAGACGTTACCACTATGTTGGGAAATATTTTTGTGACTGTTTGGTTTTCGTTCCTTCAACTGTTTCGACAGAAAACGTTTTCTCA
The DNA here is from genome assembly GCA_022664845.1 of Lepisma saccharinum. NCBI lineage: Eukaryota > Metazoa > Arthropoda > Insecta > Zygentoma > Lepismatidae > Lepisma > Lepisma saccharinum. The sequence continues at coordinate 2,424 of JAGDQP010020599.1, read as the reverse complement.
TCAGTCGTCTCACACATTCTCCGGGTCAATTTCACCCGTCATTTTGTCGTAGAGGATAGAGTTATGCCAAAACTAAATTCGTCATGGGATTTCTTGGAACATTGACCCATTTACTATTTTTTAAAAAGTCAGAGTCAAGATGACAGCTTTCAAGATGTCGGACATTGTCGTTATGCCCTACACCATGTATCGCCTCCTGTACAGTATCCATTAATAGTTATTTGCTCTCAATATAATTAGCAGTTTGTAAACAGAATGGCAGTAAGGTAAACAGTTGGGTTTTACTTACTCTGTTATCGATTTAATTGCTACTTTCCATATTTCTCGGATACTCTTGTTGTTATTAGTTATGACTGTAATGGTTTATCTAGGCATTGTACCTACATACAAAGTTTGATCAAAATCAGGCTCTGTAATTTGGTGAATGTCCCTCGTAAACACGCTCCCATTGACTTCACGTTTAGAAATCGGAAGTGTCGTATCTTTGCCCCGGGTGCCCATTCTCGGTCCAAATTTTGAAGGTCACTATCTGATATTGGGCTACATGCCTACCAAGTTTCGTCAAAATCCTAGAGTAAGCGATCTGCTCAGTTCCTAGTCAGCCAACAATTGGATTCCGTGGCGAAAGAACTCTGGAGTCTGTTATGCGAAGAAATCCTCAACTGCGTGTTACAACGCCCGATAATCAGGGAAGGTCTTCCCTGTCTCAAGAAGTGATCGAGATGCCGGAAGATGTGGTATTCAGTGGGGGAGAAATCAGGGGAATACTGCGGATGAGGAAGGGTTTCATACAGCATCTCATGGAGAGCCTGCACCGTTCTTTGCGCGACGTATGGGTGGGTATTGTCATGGAACATGAGAACATCATATCTGTTGACCATTGTTAGATGCTTGGGGACAAGTTTGCGGTGCATTTCATTGAGTTCAACACTAACGATCTGCAGTGATGGTTTCACCTCGCCTGAGAAAGACAAGGTGGATCACTCCCACCATAGACCACCATAACACCAACAACACTTTCCGTTAGTGGAGAAGCTGTTTAGGACACCGTCCTGGCCGTTGATCACGATCCAACCATTGTCATGTCCTATTACGATTGTCATAGCAGATCCAGTTTTCATTTGAAGTAACAATCCGATGCAGGAGGCACTCACTTATTCCACACTCAGAGAACTGCACACCTCCAAATGGTGATTCTTTTTGTGCCGGTGTTAACTCATGTGACACCCATGAGTCCAACTTTTTGTTTTACCTTACCTATCGCACAGAGTCGCCGACTGACAGTAGTATAGTGTATGCCTAACTCGTCTGCAATGACACGAACAGTTTTCCGAAGGTCCACTTCCCGAGCAGCTGATCCGAACATGATGTTGGTCTGTGCCCATGGGGCTCATTTTGCAATATTGCGTCACTGGAATGAAATTTGACAAACCAACGGCGAATGGTGCATCCATTCACCATTTCTGATCCGAATACACTGTTAATGTTTTTTGTGGCTTGCTGTGCAGAGCGCCCAGTTTGAATTAATAAAGGAAAATCACTCGAAATTGTGTGTTCTCCATGGTGCAATTTCACACGACCTCGTTCAACAACACACTGTCTGCTGACTTTCTGGGTATCCCAGGCTGTTTGCTGAACGCATACAGAGTTTGTGACGTTAGACGTATGACCTTAGTAAATCCCTGTGTTGTGTTGCTGAAATGGGTTTCCCTTCAGGCGTCAAAACAGTCATTTCATTCGCACCAACCGAATATTTTGATCACTACTGTTCCCTTCATTATGTAATATTGAGTCCGTCAGTTGTGAAGTATACTGATGATGTCAAATTTACAAATCTACCTCTGGCAACGGGACAACTTGAATGTGTTCTTAACAACATTTTAAGCCAGTGATGGACATATCACTCAATGTCAATAAACATTTCACAATTACTTTTACAGCTCCCATCAAGACAAAGGACAGATATTATATCAACGACTTACCTCTTGTCTGCTACTAATTTAATCACATGAATAAGCATGAGGAAGCAAATGAATCACATCACAGGTAAATCGCTCAATATAGAAAACCGACTGTTTGTATTTCATTCCATTTTAATAATTCTTCTGGTCCTAGAGGTCCTTTCTGTGCGCGTAGTTACAGATTCAATTCCCGCTGGGGCTCATTGAACGGAGTGGTTCGGAGCTCACTTTACTGAAAATTGTACCGTCCTTTGACTCCTAAGTATCGTACTTTCAATGGAATGTAATTTTTAACCATTGAAATTTGAGGAAGTTAGATTGCACCGAGCGAAATACAGTGTAACTGGCCTTGCTTCAATGACGCGACGTGTCAAGAAAGTCATTTTTCATTTATTAATTTTTTTTTAAGTTCGGAGGATTAAGATTTTTTAACGGAATAGCTTAGTATTAAGCACGATAGACA
>JAGDQP010020598.1:1403-33036 GCA_022664845.1 Lepisma saccharinum | reverse complement strand
CTTTATTCTGAATCACCATGGATATATCCTTTATTTAACTTCTGTGAATTTCAAGGCTTCTCTCCTCCTCCTAGCTCCGCTTCGCCTTGTCCATCGCACCTTAAATTTTGGTATTCTCTCTTTTAGAACTTTGTACAAATTATAAAACTAAAACTAACTTGAACACTGATTTTGAAATCGTGATAATAGCAACCAGTTACAGCTAGATCAAACAGTCAGAAAGGTATCGTAACCTAGGTTGATAATTATCTAAACCGTAAAAAAATATATAATTTTTGTTTAAAATAAAGTAGAATTTGGTAACACTACGTGGTCGTGGATCAACCCAAATGTGTTTCTTGTGACTGCACTTCTTCCTATACATTCCTCACAAGCATTCTCTAAATCCGACTTTTCAGCGCTATCCTTTTGTAAACTTTAAGCACAATGTGGTTAAGTCCTTCTTACAGACTTTTCTTCAGTTCACAGCGTTCGTGGTAGGGTTGCCAGATGTCCCGTTTTAACAGCATACGGGACGCCTTTTGTCCCGTATTTAAATATTTCGCTTTTGCCATGATTACAACTGTACATATACTGATTCTGCACTTCACTCGATACTGTGAAATTTTACTTCCTTGGCTGGTTGCGTTAGATGCTTCCAGCAGACTAGAGTGACGCTAATACTTTTAAGAAACTAGGAGCTTTACACTTGAAAGATAATATTTTAATTTTCTTGTTTTGAAGAAATCATTAATGATTTGCATTTCTGAGATTTGTTAAGCTTTTAATTGGTTAATTTTTATGACGAATTTTCTTCCCATAAGATAAAACCATGATGTGAACTCAAAATGAGTGATTGTTTTCTCTAAAGTTAATTTTGATGCCGTTCCAAATATACTAGTGTTGATATCTCTTATGTTTTGAGCATTCCTGGTTCAAAACACATTTGTTTAGACAGTTATTTCAATTCTTAAAAAAATAAATGGAAAGATTACAGGAATAAATCAGTAATTCTGATCAAATCAGAAATTCAAGTTTCACTTATCCTCCTCGCATCCGCCCCTACATTTTTAACATTTTAAAATCTAAGAGCATTATAAAAATAATTTGAGAACATAATGAACTAGTATTTGCATAGTAATTGAACATAGTAATTACTATGAAATCCAATGGGTAGCGATCTCGAGATCTTCTCCATAGATGAGTAATGAGACTTGAATTAAATAACGACACCATAATCTTTGAATACATATGACTCATCTATGTAGAAGATCTCGAGATCGCTACCCATTGGATTTCATAGTAATTTGTAAATACTAGTGTGACGTTTCTGTTGTCCTAGAGTACGTTTGTGCAAGGGCGCTTTACACTCCAAATTCAGGAAAAACGGATCCTTCAGATTGAAAAAATATAAATGGTTTTACGAAAGACTTTAGTGCACTAAATTTAATAGTAGGGTGATTATAGTGTGATTTCACTAGTATAATCTAAAGCAACGATCTCCAACAAAAGATGGTAGCACTACCTCCGTATAAGTCTAATGTATTTTCACTGGTACATGAAATTTCATTGCTGCTCCTACAAATTCAAGCCTAGAGAGATCAAACTTTCAAGGAAGAAAGTTCATAACCAATTCAAGAGCATGATCGATGCCGATTTTTAATTTTCTTTTTTGTTCATTGTTGAAAGAACTTCATTGTTATAGGTTTCGATATTCACAACGACAGTGAAGCGATTTCAACAACGAAAGAAAACGAAAATAAAAAATCGACATCAATCATGCTCTTAAATTGGTTATGAACTTTCTTCCCTGAAAGTTTGAACTCTCTAGGCTTGAATTTATAGGAGCAGCAAGGAAATTTCGTGCAACGATAAGAATACATTAGATATAAACGGAGATAGTGCTGCCATCTTTTGTTGGAGATTGTTGCTTTAGATCATCCTTAAACACATAGGTCATGCACGATTATCTCACAAGCTTTTATTGTGCGAATGATTTAAAACAACGATAAACACTTATACACTCGCTTTTTCTGTGTGAGTTACTAGAATAATAAGGCTTTTTCCTGTGTGCTGAATCATATGAGGCTTTTCCTGTGTGTGTTGTTAATATATTTAGAATTTTCCTGTGCACTTTAATGTAACTGATACGTGCTCAAATATATATGATTTTTTTTTCTGTATGGCAAGATCAAAGAAATAAGCTTTTCAACGAAGTATTATTTGTGTTCTCATGAATAACATATCCTATCGTAAAGCTTGACTAGGAATAAATGACCTATTCCTTAATAGCAAAATATAAAGTTCTGCTTCAGCGAATAAATGTTTGTGATGTCAAACATATTCACTTCTTGAAGAAATCAACATTCTTAACTGTTGATAGGTTCAAAGTCATATTAAGCTGACAGGCAAAACTATTATGTGCATTCATCACCTAATGAATACTAATTGATTACGGTGACAGTTCTAATGACGCAAAGACTTCGCACAACTTCACGTGTACTGTTCATTCCCTGAGATGAGACTTAATGACATAATCTCGGAATCTGGAACATTATTAATTCAAAAACTATGCGTCTCGGTATGGTGGAATACCTTAAAGCATATGAACAAACAAGCAGCAACGAAAGAACTTGGATTTACTTCGCTGTCTAACAGTACTCAAAACGACATGCTTTAACTTCCACTGATATGGGGGAAAATCTGAAGACACTGAGTTCAGCTTGGTGAACGATGAAACTGTAACCGTCTGCGACGAAACAACTTTGTGCTCGACCTATGACCCCGATAAGAAGCTGTGTGTGCTCCTGTCCAGAGACAGCGTACTGTTAGGGTACCTACCAACTTTCGTACAACTCTTGCAGGGATCTGAGCATGACAAGCCTTAAGTGTTTTGCAACACCTACAGTCCAATTTCCCTACCGCTTATATATTCAAAAATGCTTCATTTCAGTCGTTCATATGATCGGATCTGTCCCGATCTGCATGTAGTGCACAGCTCTCGCACTACTATGAAGTGCAGTCGACAAGTTTCTATGATCGCCACAATTTTAACTTGCAATGGACACTATGATTCATTATTCTCTGAAAGATATTAACAGTACCATCCATTATAATGAAAGTTATCAGGGTTGCGCAATGCACCTTCAGTGCGCGTAAATACTTTCCATGTAGCGGACTTCTAGTTAATGACGTTTGGTACACTCCGCTCCTTTCAGTGCACATTCGTTGTACGTTTCTGCCCATGCGTTGTATCAAGTTAACATCATAGTGAATTAAACTTCGGACTTCTATGCCAATGAATTATTGCATATCTATCATAATTCAGAACGTTTCAATCTTCAAATATGTAACAAAAACTATTTCTATATAATTGCTTTTTCAAAAACTTTTTTTTTTGTACTGGTTTGGTGCACGCTATACTAGTTCACTATGTTCTCAAATTTTTTACAATGCTGTTAGATTTTGAAGTATTTTGAAAAATGTTAAAAAGTGCGGTTGGGAGCGAGGAGTGCCCTTAAATTTCATAGTTGCCAGAATTCACATGACTTAAGGGAGATGCAGCATTACTCGGAAATGCTAAAAGGGAAGTAAACTATCATGGGTTTTAATGTTTAAAAGACTAAAATATATAATCTATGCAAATTAAAATGTATAGCAGTTTGTTAATTATCTTAATTTATGTGCTTAAAATTCAATAATACACTTCTGAGTGTTTGAGCTCTTTCTTTTCTTGGAGTGATGAGAATTGCATAACCGTCAGGATGAATGAATTTCTTAAATTAATTGTCATGACTTACCCCGTATTGGCATACTAGCAACCCTAGTTCGTGGTGTTCTCAAATCTTGCAACGTTAAATTAACTCATTTCCTGATGTCATACAATGATGAAATTTTGCACAGCGACATAAGTCGGGTGACAATACAATATGCAGTTGTAAAGGCCGCTTTAGACGACAGAATTTATGCTACGATGAATCTTACGATTAGCAGTAGTGCCAGAGTGTGAAAGCAATAATGCTACAATAGGGCAAGATGCTATGGTATATATCCATAACTTTTTTTCTTTTTACCCTGGCAAACTGCTTTCGCTAAGATTTATCGTACGAGAAATGTTATCGTCTAAAGCGGCCTTTACTTTCATATATTTTTTAATACGGACCTCTTTATCCTGAACTAAATACTAGCCTGCAAAGATGTTCTGTTTGACTAGTTGCAGAACAGTTTAGGATTTGGGTCACAAAACATTAACTTGAGAAAAAGTATCCAAACACCGAAATAACTGTAAAAAAAATTAAAAAACTTCTAGTCATGCATTTCTTAAACAATTCGTACTAAAAAGTAAAAAATAATTTTGTTTATGCATGACAAAAGAAAAGCATGGGGCGTTCCAATTGAAGAATTTATAAAGTGACTGTATAGAGCGCGCCTCATGCGTTTTTTTTTTTTAGTACGAATTGTCTATTTGAACGTAAAAATGTATTTAACTTTTCAAAGCGAAAAGGGATCTTTCGGCTGTTGCTAAGCAAACTGGCATTGTCAGAGATAGGCGTATAAATTTCAAGAATTTAGGCACACTATCACGAATAACATTTGAGTTCAGAAACCTTAACTGCATTACCGAAAGTTCTGTACTACACACAATAATTCAGCACTATCATGCACCATGTTCTGCAACTGGAGGATTTCATAGTTGTAAATGTCATAATTGAAAACGCACCTGGCATAGTCTACTTTTCCAGTAGCAAAATTTACAACTGTCTCCCCCCCCCCCCCCCGTAAACGCTCTTTAAAGGATACATTCACACAATCGATAAGCGATAAGTTCGAATAATTTGCACTCAAAATACTTATAAAAATATAAATTAATGGATTAGTACTGTGTGTGTTGACGATCATCTTGGCGGCGAGACACCTTCCTTTATTTGTGAGCCCATACTTCTCGAACATTTTCATCTCACACGCCCGTACTTCTCGAACAGGTTCATCTTAGTTTTCTTCCAGAACACATCAAAGTTGTTACGAATGGCTTTGATTCTTTGTATCAAATCTTGAATGAGAAAATCTGCTTTATTAAAGTCGAAGTTAACACTGTTTAATTACACTCTAAAATAAATAAAAACATATAAATAGGGACCATAGACAAAATAACAGCAAACCCAGTTTCTGTACTGAACAAGACACCTCATCAAATGAAAAACAGACATATTTACCCGCTAAGATTGTACCTCCTCGCAAAAGTAAAAATTGGAAACGTACCATGACGGGTCCGAGGGTCTTTACTTCAACCCCCGGTCTCAAACTTTATCTCAAGCCTATGGTGCGTAGTACTCATGTATCTCGTTCAGGGTAAATAATAAGTATTATTATGCTACACGGCAAAGTATTACGAGCCCATAATTATCAAACATTCCATGATATTGGAAATATGAAAAGTGTAGAGTCCCGGTTCAATCCAGTCCAATCTAATCATTGTTCTTGGGTGTATGAAGTATCGGGGAATCATGACCCATGATTTTCATTTTGGGTAAAATGCTTGATGAGGTATGAATATTTCTTGACTGGTTACCGAGTTCCGGTCCTGAAGTTATCTTGCTTACATATTTGCTCAATTTTACGCAAATCAATTGGGAAAGAAAGTGCTATCTGCCATCTAGTAGCAGAAGTTCGAACTTCAACGTGTAGCGTGTTAGTTAATGCTAGTTGTGGACGTGGAGTTCGAAGACGAGTCTGCCATCTGACAGCGAACGGACGAACTGCGAACAGTTGAGTTCAACCATAGTAGTAAAAGTAACCTTGAGTTCAACGGTGAGCTCGAGCAAGACGAGAAGAGAATTCAAAAATAAATAAATAAATCATTGAATTAGATGAATTGTCTGAGCGTTGTTTATCTAAACGTTTCAATAATAATAATAATAAAAACATTTCACAACAAAAAAGAAGAGCAGAAGTAAATAATATATATTTTTTTCTTTTACGTGTTAACCTGTATTCAACTAGTTCTTTCTGGCTGGGAGTCGTGGCGTGCTCCTGTAATCCAGCTACTTGGAGGCCGGAATCGTTGGATGATTTGAGGTTAGGAGTACTGTTGTCCTGTGACTCACGTTGACTGGGCGTCCGCACTAAGCTTGGCATCAATATGGGAATCTTGGGGGAGCCTGAGGTTGCCAGGTTGTTAAGGCGGGGTGAACCGGGCCAGGCGGGAGACCGAGCAGCCAAAAGCCCCCGTGTGAAGCAGTAGTGGGATAGCGCCTGGGAGTGGGAGCTGGGTGACAGCCTGGCCAATATAGTTAGACATGATTCCTTTTTGTAATTTTATTTGAAATAATTTATTTAACGTGGGATTTGCTATTCTTTCCTACATACATTATGGAAATGGAATAATCGTATGATCCAAACATGACACAAATACCGCTGTATTCCTATTCATTTATAATTCCATGAACTGGCGAAATATCCTTAACTAGATAAAAAAAAAACCGGGATTAACACTTGGACAAGATATTTCCATGAAATTCCCATGCTGGAATTTACAAAAGAAAAAAAGCTTTGAGATAGATGTTTTTCGCTGCTGCTGAACTTCATACTCTGTAACAGTAGTTTCCAACCGCCGGTCCGCGGAACTATTGTACCGATCCTCAGCAAATTAATTATTTAACACATTTTGAAGATTTCGACAGTTCAAAATTTTTTGTAAAACAACTAGAATCTGAAGATGTGCTGGCATCTTTAGAACGTCAAATAAACGTTTGACATCTTCCCGCTTCTTGAAAAAAATTATCCCTGGTTTGCCATTCCGTGAGTATTAAAAGCATAGGTGCACATTTGGATCCAACTTCGCGACGGGACTTTGACCTCGCGGTGGGACTTTGACCTCGCTCAACCTCGAACTCGCGATTTCATTTCGACCTCACTCAACCTCGCGGTTTGAGGTCGAGGTTCAACACCTCTGATTAAAAGGTTGAAAAGCATCTCTGTAATAACCATTATCATGTTTGTAGAATGAGTAGCCTATATCTGGAAATGGTAATGCAAGTGCACATGCAAGGGACTAATCGAGCTTGGTAAGTAATCTGTCGAAGAGATTAAATTATATGATTGGTTCAGATAGGAGCTCATTATAATTACATTTAACGAAGCAACTATTGTGGAGACGGCGGAAGTTCTTCTAAGGCCGGTCATTGTAATTTACTGGAAGTTTCTCTCAGTCCCACTAGAGAATGGCAGGATGATAGAAGACATCAAATTTCCTTGAAAATCGTATTCGCCGCGGACTTGTGACGTACTTAGCCAATAAGTTCTTGTACTAGACATCCTTTTAATTTAAGAATAGTGAATACAGTACTTGATGCTTTTAACACGTTTCCCACGCTAATCTTTTTGGTTCTGGCTGGGTACTGCTGATAGACTGTGACAAGAGAGATAAGTAAAATAATTACAATTCACAGTCGATCAATGACTTAGTAGTTGCTAGTACTAACTTTTACACATGTATTAACAAGTTAATTAATATCGTTATTCATATATGCAAATTACATTCCGGAGATGTGTCTGAAGTCGCTACGTGAATTGATTGACAGCTGTTACCTTCATTGGTAGAAATATAATAAAATATTGACTTTACACACATATAATTCTAGAGATAGTTAATTTATTAAAGAAAAATCCCAGTTTATATATATATTCCAATTTAGGAGAACTGTATTTCAGCGAAGATTCAATGTGTAGCATAGCAAGTAACAATATTTTCAATGTATCTGATCCTTTAACACAGTTACGTATTCAAATTGTAACTAAATAAATACAGTATGTTTAGCTTCAATTAAGAATATTTCAAGTTCAATTTCTTCCAACTCGCAGTTTCATTACTTGTTTTGGAATGTCATAATCAGGGCCGTATTTATACGTCTAGCCGCCCTAGACTCATGACTTCCAGCGCATCACCCCTTCCCTCTCCCCTCCCGTCTTTTTCCCCTTTCCACCTTTATGACAAATTACTCTCCTCTATCCTTTCGCTATTTAACAATAATAATGAGATAAATCCTAATTTGGTTATTTACGAAATACAGTTCAATAATACTGATAATAAAACAATGGTATTGAATACCTAGTCATACAATGAGCAATTAATTTATTGTAGGCTACTTGTGGAAGACGTGTTAATTACACTGAACAAGGAGGTAATACGAACTATTTTTATTAACAACAAAAACACTTTAAAGTAAATTAAATTAAACGTTAGTACCATAATGATACATAAGTACAGTTGGTAAGTATTGTCCTTAAAACAGAATTTTATCATCTTCAAGAGAAATTTGAATGTTAAACCTCCGGGTTTATTTAACTCCTGAAGATATAATATAAGGCTAGGGAGAAAAATAAGTCTTTTTCTGTCTTAAAAGGAAGGTTAGGCACTGTCATCATCATCCATCCGGCTTGAGCCAAAAGCTGCCTGAAGGTCTTAAAAAATAAATTCAAATTCAGGAAGTCCACGAGCGTAATCACTAGTCCATTGGAGGATAGATATTACGATGTGTTATGCATTGCTATATTGTTTTGTACTTAACGCAACCTAATAAGCAGGAAAAAAGTACAAATTTCGTGGAAGTATGTTTCGTCATTCTTCTGAATATTAAGAAAGACAAATGTACTAGGAATGGTCGATTCAAAAATTTCTGCTTTTATAGTCCATTTCAGATTAGATCGATCTTTATATTAGGCTACCAACAACCCAAAAGCAATTGCAACTCAGCGGGGGCTGAGATTTTTGCGCCAAATTTTGCTTTTCTACTATTGTAAACCCATGGTCGCCTGTACATTGACTAACCAAAGGCAAGCAGCGCGAAGCATACACAAATATATTAGTTTAATACTGCGCTAAAGCACAAGACAAAAATATTTGCTTCGTCTCAACTTGTTTTCTTTATATGCGGCCTGATTATACATAAAGACTCGGTTCCAAGTTCAGAATATTACCCCTCCCCTTGAACAAGATGTACATTGTATTATTGAATGAAAAGTTCAGGGCCATTTCATCACCGATCTTATTTTGAAATACAATTCTGTTTTTATTTCTTCACTCGAACTAATCAGAATGTGTTGAATAATTCTGGTTAAACGTCTACATAATAATAATATGTGAAGAAACTTTTTACAAGGAATGCAATGAATTCGAGACAAACAAAGTTTAAAATTCTGTTCCAGTTAAAAAGTTCAATTCGAACTGAGAAGATCCGTATATGTTGTTTCGCTTCAAGGCTTCTTCATTCGTACTTCTATCATCATTATTTGTATACAGTTTACTTGAAGTGAAGGGAAGGCAACATTTTTCAAACAAAAATACTTTTGTACTGGATCGATTAAAAGTAAGCTGCAATAGAAGTGTTTGTCTTGGATTCATTAACATTGCTTATTTTTGCTGCCTGTAAGGTTTTGATTCCGCTTGCCTAAAGTTTAAGGTACTTTAGATCCAAAATCTAGCATGTTAGTAAAATTGCATTGTGGTTTTCTTCTCGAGCACATTTTCTCATGTTCAAGACAGCAGGCGCACTTGGTCTAAATGCTATTTGCTTGTAGATATTTTCTTTACATAAAAACTATAATAAATAGTATGGCCCGTGTTGCAATTTTCAAGTGATAAGTTGTGACAGTAGGATATAAAATGAGTTTAAAATAAAAGGCAAGCTGGTTATTAGTGTCACAGTACACATCTATACAAACAACATAAGTACTTGTACACTCATAGGAAAAGTGTATCGAGGAACTTTTCTTCTTCTTTTAATTACACTGGGAAGATTTCCAAGGAAGTGCTGTGCGTGAAATTACATATTGTTCTTTTGAAAAGAAAAAAGTCAATTAACATATATCTAAAAGATGAAAGTGGGACACGAAAGTTGTGTATTTTGCACGATTTCATAGTTTATTTACGTTTTCATTTTAAAAGTCTGTCTTCCGTCTATCTTCAAAGCAGTCATAACAAAAACTATTTCCTTTCTTTTCATTTGAAATTAAGAAATTTAATTATAAAGGAACAAGGCTTTTTTCTCTCAATTTTTACATTTGTTAGTTTGTTGTGCCTTTTCAATTGTTTTTGCTTCAAATGTGACAGTCCCGTTATTAGATCTATTAAATAATTGAAAGTTGTTTAGCTGATAGTTGCGTGTAAAAATAAGAGTTGTAAACATTTGCATGATACAGCCAGATTTCCTCATTACACCAACAATTCAAGCAAGATGCGATAAATTCCTCTTATTCTCACCAGGGAGCAAATGTTACTAAACTGCAATGTCACCTACCGTTAGTTTTGAGAACTCGTTCAACAGCAATTGGAAAATTGCGGACACGCAAGATAACATATAGAGAAAGATATTTTATTTTGTTTTTAAATTTATGAGCCAGATAGCAGCTCTGTCTAAGCCCATATGTTTGACATCCACCAAAACATACGACGGCTTTATTCCATAGACTCATAATAATGAAAGATAAGTAAGAAATTAAATCATGTTCCCGGAATGCATATTTCATGAGTGTACAATGAGACCTTTAAGCTAGTGGTAGTCTGCTAGTTAAGTACTTTCAAAGTTATTTTGTTTGTTTTCGTACAGCCCGTTCGTTTTCTCTGAATAGGGAGGGTGATTTTGGGGAAAATGTGTTAATTTGATATGTAGGGAAGTACCTACCTACTTTTTCCCGAAAATTCAGCACAATCAGTAATATTTATTTTCGAAATATATTTTCTTATACTGTAATACGTGAAATGAAAGGGGATCAACGATGCTTGTATTATTCGCTGGAGTCGTTATTTTAATTTATTTTAACGTAGGGAAATAAAATGCACCGGAGATCAGCACTGAAAACAAGGCGGCAAACGTTTCCGTTTCTCACACTAATCAACCGTCCATAAGTTTTCCCAGGTTCACCAGGCGGATGCTGAAATTGTTTCTAAAATATATAGGTTCACATGTCCATTTCCGTGGAAGTTTTGCTCACCGAGAGACATCGAGACGGACTTTGGTCGTAGATGTCTTTAAACTGTCTAATGTAAATATATAAAAAGAACTTTGAAACGTTGGTCCCGTCCGTAGGATCTCATATTTGTCCGATAGAAGGCAGTGGCAAACCACCATCGGTTCATCTGACCCAGGGGCCTTGACCTACCTCCGGGCATTACCATCATCACTCTTTACAAGCGCGTGATAACTAATAAAACCATCTAGCATTTTCAGAGAATTGATTTTTTCATGTCTGAAGGAACACATTATCAATATCTTATAGTGACATACACACAATAATTTAAACATATTAAATCCTGTAGCCCAGGGGTTTTCAAACTGTGTTGCGCGTAAGGTTTCTAGGTGATACGCCGTAATGTTTAAAACATATTAAACTTGAAATATTTAATATCGTCTGATTTCAAAAGTGTGTCGAATCCGCAGCCAGTATAAGTGTTCATTTTTTATGAGAGTAACGTCTGTGATAAATGTATATTATTACTTTCAATTACTAGTAAATGCCTTGATCTTGCTCAGGATAGAATCCTGTGGCGAACGTTTGTTACTGCGGCGATGAACTTACGAGTTCCGTAAGCCATAAAGTAAGTAAGTAAGTATTACTTTCAACTGAGAGCAGAACGTAGCTATTAAACGTTCTTTCTTGTTCATATTTTTTAAAACTTTTTATTTCTTATATTTGGAAAACGATTTCGTCGGCCATTTTCTACATGTAGGAACTCAGGCGCAAGAAATGTTTTATTTAAATGTCATGCAGCATCATGTACAAAGTGGTTAATTTAACTTTGTGTTTACATATAGAACTTGCTTAACCCGTCTTTGTTACCCCTTTTTCTTCCTGTTTTGGTATGGCCTTCGTAAATAACAGCTTCCCATGTCTTGTTTCTATACTTCACTTCTACTTGTCCTCTTTTAGGATTATAAATAGTAATTTACCAAGAAAAGAAGAAGCATATAATATACACGTGTATAAAAATGTACTCTTTGTAGTGTTGGGTTTTTCATTGATTAGTTCACTGTTAACCTTAAACTCATAGAAAGTTATTTTTCCAGGAACATTTCTTTGTGAAACATAACGTACAAATGATAACCAACCAATCATATTAATTCTCTATTGAATGGGTTCAGAGTCCTACTTTACCAAAAACTAGGCCCCGTCCTTAGAAACATTCATACTCGTTTAGGACGTTAAGATGCCCCAGTGCCTACGCCCTGTGTTTTTCATATTTTAAATACTGAACAAATGACGATCAACAATTAAATTTCGAAAAGCGGCCTCGATAAGCCTTTCAAATGAACTAACCCACAATTTGAATAACTTGGTTATAGATGAGAACTTTGAAATTAAAAGTCAAACTAGTCAAATTTTCCCAGTTCTTTTTCATCACACTTGCGTGCGGAAAGGATTGAGACGAATCAATCAACTTAATTTGACATAATCCTACAGCTCGGCGGGAATAGCACGAACTTGTTTCGGATTACGGTTCTGTTCCCCGAAGACACTGCTTGACTTTTTTTTTCTTTCTTTCTTTAGCTGGAGTAGGCAAATTATCTAATGGAGATATATTTTCTCCCTTATCTACGCATAGAATCTAGGCTTTGCTGTATTCTTACAGTGAAATTAAATTAATTGATCAGTTTAGAAACCATTTAACTTAAGTATGTATAGATATGTCAGTTTAAACATAATTGTTTACGAAATAGTGTGCAAGTTCACGGCCTTTACAGCATTTTACTACAGCTGTGGGGAAAGGTAGCGGTCAGAACCTTCATTGAAGTTACTATCCGCCATTCGCCTTCTGTGATAGAAAATTTCGGTCAGAATGGCCGAAGTTTTATGTAGTATTATTGTCAACGTGCGAATTAAACTTTTTAGCCAGGGAGGCGGGATAAAACATAACACACGGATTTCAACAGGCAATATATATATATATACAGATGCTTATCAGAATAATGGAAACACCTGTAGTTGGCAACACGTCAGATGTATGGGTTGGCAGTGGTGTCGTGGCGACCGCAGCGCCGGACTGCTGGTGGTGGTGTGTTAGGTCGGTCTCCATACTACGTCAGGCGTCGTGGAACAGGAGTGTGCAGTGGCTGCAGCAGACGGAGGTAGTGTAAAATGGGAGACCTCTCAGAGTTTCAAAGAGGGCAAATTGTTGGTGCGCGGTTATGTGGAGTGAGTGTGACGGCAGTGGCTAGTGTGTTAGGTGTGTCGCCAGGGACAGTGTCGAAGGTGATGACGGCCTACACAACATACGGGAAAACCACATCGGGGAAGCGGAACAGTGGGCGGAAGAAAAGCATCAGTGACAGGGCACGCCGGGTATTAAAGCGCATTGTCACGCGGAACCGTCGTGCCACTGCGGCGCAAGTGACGGAGGAACTCAATCAGCACCTCCCCCAACCTGTTTCGACAATCACAGTCCGCCGCGAATTACATGACATGAATTTACGGGGTCGTGTTGCACGGGCCAAACCTCTCATCAGGGACCAGAACGCTTTAGCACGCCGCAAATGGTGCCGCGACCATGCAACTTGGACCGTTGACGACTGGAAACGTGTGGTATGGTCGGATGAGTCACCATTCACCCTATTCCAAACCACGGGCCGTGTTTATGTGTGGAGAACGCCCAAAGAAGCGTATGATCTGCAGTGTCTCCGCCCAACTGTGAAACATGGCGGCGGCACGGTGATGCTGTGGGCCGCAATATCATGGTTTTCATTGGGTCCTGTGGTCACACTTCGCGGACGCATCACTGCCAACGGTTATGTCGCAATTTTAGGAGACCACTTGCATCCTATGGTCCGGATGTTGTTCCCGGACAATGACGCCATATTCCAGGATGATAATGCACCCATTCACACAGCTGGAGTTGTTGCAGCGTGGTTTGAGGAACATCGGGATGAAGTTCAACACCTCCCCTGGCCCGCCCAATCCCCAGATCTCAACATAATTGAACATCTGTGGTCCATCTTGGAAACACGACTCCGGCGACGATTTCCACCTCCATCCTCTCTCACAGAACTGGCCGATGCCCTGCACGAGGAATGGTGTAATATTCCACTTGCTACCATTCACGACCTCTATGCCTCCATCCCACGTCGCATTAAGGCTGTTCTGAAGGCGAAAGGAGGCCCGACACCATATTAATCTGGTAAGTTGCACTTTCGTTCAGGTGTTTCCATTATTCTGATAAGCATCTGTATATATATATATATATATATATATATATATATAAATAATTCACAGATGGGTAGATGAAATCAAGCGTTTTTCAGGAACTACATGGATGAGGATAGCAGTAGACCGAGATATGTGGAAAGAAAATGGGGGAGGGGAGGCTTCATCCAGCAGTGGATAGAAAACGGCTGAATATGATGATGATGATATAATTCATAGTCATATTCAATCCACTACTGGATGAGGCCTATCCCGAAGGGTCAACAAATCTCAAATTAATAAATTGGTATGACCAGTAGCCGGACTAGAACCAACCCCACTAGCATGTCAACTGTGATCGCCACTGTCGTTTATTCACATAAGCTCCCTAATTGCATCATGATCCTGGGTGTGCACTGTTCAAGACCCTCTCGCGTTGAAAGAAGTCTCCTGGCAGACCCGGGAATCGAAGCCGGTACCCCACGATCAGCAGTCAGCGACGATAACCACTAGACCAGTTTAGTCGCATTTTCCAATAGGAGATTACTAAATCTTTCACATTAAGCTACTTCATAAACATCCCAAAAGAAATGGCTTCCAAATAGGCTTCTTAGCTGTTAGTAAAAGTTCATATACCCGTTGTCACTTGCATGAAAATAGTTTCAACTTCTGCCAAATAAAAATGTTCCGATTTTCTATCTAATCTTGATCGAAACATCTAAGGTGGAGAAATTTATCCCTGGCAGGGACGAAAACTAAATTTATCAGGGTGGGAAACTTATTTGCCCCCGGGGGGAGGAATCCCGGGCATCCCTTCCCCCCGTTAGTTCGCACACTGGTTATTGTTTTATTTTGTGAAGGTTCATTTACAGCCTGCACGTTTTTAACTTATGCTAAAGACTTGATACATCTGTAGTTTTATTAATCGTTCTTTTGGCATTTACACCAGTCTTTTATGTGTTTCCGAAGACCTTTTACATCTTCAGTTTTACATTATTTTATTAATTTAGTTGTAGTATTTTATCCAAATAACAGCAAAGTTTAGATGTGACAAAAATGAGGGGCTTTCCCCGTATAGGACGGGCGTAAGCCATAGTGCTGTTACCGCCCATTAAATTTATCTTGAATGGTTAGTTAGTTAAATAATTTATAATTTCCTTAATTTAAAAAAAAGTTACTGTTCTGAAACAGAATATTTTGTTTAATTTCATATGTTAATAGAATCAATGCTTGATGAGGACGCAGTGTTGATTTTCAAGCAACTTTATATTTTATCACTTTCGTCAATAAACTACACTGAACATTATATACACTTGATTAAAAGAATGCCTACTTTTTCAGTGAGCACGTGCACGTTCTAAATATGAAGCTGAGAATATCTTTGTTTTTCAATGATCCATGAAAACACACATACACAAGCACTTATAAACTGCTAACATGAGTGATAAGATACACACACATACACAAATTACTTGTGTTAATCCCAGTCAAGTAAGTCGCTGTCTTCATTTATCTGGAATAGACGACGACATGCTCCAATGGCGTCACGTCGCGAGCCTGAAGGGCAACTTTTTACAGGAACATCGATTAAGTAGTTGTACTGAACTGTCTGAATACACTCTGTTTGTAAAGTTTCTTCATTAACTCCAACTACTCCTTCTTTGCACGGTCCAGGTTCTTGTAGTTTATAACAACGGTTTTGCACCATCACCCATCCATTAGAACAGGGATTTCTTACGCAACGAACAGAACTGGAGTTCTTATCAAGTACTAACATTTGCCCAATTTTACAGGGTCCTCGCACATAAACGGAATAGCACTTTCCGTCGAGAATCCAGTAAGCCAAACCGGGTCGACAGTCACATTCAGCTTCTTCGAATTCGAATTGGAATAGTTGCATGTCTGCAGGACATGCCGTGGGATCGCGATAATTCTTGCATTGTCCCTTGTACCACATCATTTCAGGAGAACATGGTCTTCGTTTGCATGATGGTTTCTTTGTTGTTTTGTCCAATACAAACCACTGATTATCCCTACAAGGACCCGTTGATCCAAGTTGTTCACACTGATTTGTTTGGTTCCACCAAATTTCCTGATATTCACGATTACACAGTTGACGTGATTTTAGTGTTACGCTTTCTGGAAAAGTAATTACGTCACTTGAAGTTACATTTTGAATTCTTGGATGTGTCAAGTTCAAATGTATGGAGGCACAAGAACTTTTATGTATAAATATACTGAATAACACTAGCATTATCCACATGATTGAAGTTCCTGTTAGTCTTTAAGATGAAGTACACCAAGCACTAGCAGACACATTCGATGAAGTGTACACTCCAGCTGTTACTAGGTCGTGTTGTATGTTTGTTGATCGTTTAGCAACTGGTGATTTCTGTAAGAATCACACGGCTCGTTGGTGTGGTAAAAAGAAACAATAAATCGAAACTATGTTCTTAGTTCTCACTAAGAAAGAAAGAAAGAAAATAAAGGGATAAGAAAAAGGTTGAACAGGTTTTGCCTGAGGCTATAAAAAAGATTGATCGTCGTGGATAGGTGGTTGTAGGCGGCACGAAAGAACAGGAAACTTTATAATTAGGAAGTGACTGAAGCCCTAAGGAGATGCAGGATGACGCACATCTTTCTTACACAACGACAAAGAAAAGTGTAAGTAGGTGTGTCGCCTTGAATACAAATCATTTCGTATTCTGTTTCATTTTTATAAAGTGTATTAAAAAAAACTTCATTTTTTTTGTCACTTTTTGACACAAGATATAACATTTTAAAACCTAATTTGTATATTAAAAAGGATTTAGTCATCTTGAAAATTTTAATCAGGCTATACAGTGCATTGCTTTTTCTTTCTTTTTTCTTTTTTTTTTTTTTTTTTTACGAAAATCGTTCTTCAGAAAAAGAGAGTAAGCAAATCCATGTAAATTTGAGATGTATTTAGTAGTATTCGATTGTATAACAAAACAAACAGGTAACATAGCAAATCGTATAATCAAAATCATCATGTATTTATTGCGTTGCGAACTTACGAAAAATTCGCCTTGGACAATCTTGGTTAGTGTTTTCTACTTGAAAATCAGTTATAGATTTTTCAAAAATAGCCAAATGGACCTTCCGTTACATAGTAGACTATTAAAAAAAAAAAGTAGAAAATGCCTAATCCATTTTAAATTATGCATATGAGAACTGACCTTCACTGACTTTTTCGAATATATATATATAAACTTGTTGCAAAGTTAGAAACACGCAAAGAAACAATCAGAAGTTTATTTTTGCGAAGGCTCGAAAATGAATGTCAAGGAGACACTATTCCAGGAACGATGGGTGATGCTGATTTACATATTTTATTTTTTTTAATTTAAAATAAATTTAATTGCACTTGATATAAAGACCAAAATATAAAATTAGTCAGAAGCCAAAATACGCTGATATTAATATAGAAAAAATATGATACATTAATAGAAAATTTAAAATACACAGAATAAAATAATTTCGGTCAAGTATTTTTTTTTTTTTTAATAATGACCTACCACTTAAAAGAATATTCTAAAATGTAGTATAGGACAGCGTTGAGTATAGAAACAGTTGTACATTTGCAGAAATATTACGTAGATATTTGTATTCACACATGGCGGAAATGTAATTTAAACATTTTCTTGAAGGTTATTTCTTCAAAAGGCAATCTTGCAAGTTTCTTAAAATTGTAGGAAGTAGTGTGCCGTGTTTTACATAAAATCAATGAAAGCAAAATGAACAGTATTTATGTTGCTAATTTACAGTGATATTTTTTTACGTCAACCAATGTACAAGATTTTTAAAATACGATCAATATAGTATGGAAACACTCATATGAAATAGAAACTAGTTGCCAAACACTAATCCAGCGTCCCGACACCTGATGTAAGAGGGAAAACCAGTGTATATATCACCACCATGGAGATCGGCCTGCACCAAAGTTGCCTAAAGGTCTTAAAAATTAAATTAAAAAAATACCAACATGGAGATCGGCTTGAATTCAACTCGAATATTTTAAATAGATGAGAAATGTTTTTAATTTTAACGCGCCGATTCTCAACTTTAAGGAGAGTTTTCTTAATTCGAATGAATGAATTTTATTTATGGCCTTTAGGCATCTAAGGCTCACGCCGAAATAAGAGGGAGGGAGGATTCGGGAAGGTGTCAGCCAGGGGCTATGTTGAAGGTGCTATCCCGGCATGTTCCTGCTGTGACTGAGGAAGAACCGTGGGAAAACCTCAGTCAGAGTGATCCGCCGCTGGGATCGAACCCACAACCTTCCGAATGCTACGCCAACTCTCTACCACTAAGCAAATGATGTTTATCACAGAATTTATTACAATTGAGAATGAATACAGTTGCGTTGAAATGAAACGCATCACACTGTTTCTGGCAAGATGAGTTTGATATGTCAGATTCTCATTTTCCCATTTATTGGACAGTTAAATCGAAGGTGAGGATTTCAGTATGGCCTCCATTTTGGGTATATGGCCTAGTAGATTTGTTTCACTCTCATTTAAGGTATTGGAAATATCCACCAGTTTTTTCCACACTACATTGGTTAACGTAAATATTTTTTTGTATACAAACAACAAAGCTATTTCGCATGCTGATTTCATAGGTGTTACCGTGCTAGAATGATGATACGATATTTCCTAAGTTTCGAGAAATTGCCCCTTTAAAAAGTGCCCAAATTTCATTTTCGACATGTTTACTTGCCAATATCTGTTACCTAATATATTTCTGCAGAACTGGACTTTTTATGCTGAAGAAGTATTGTTATCATCAATTCAGTGGTATTTTTTTAAAGGGGTAGGTGGTTTTATAATTTTTTTTCGGAGAAATTAAAAATGATTGGGGAAAATGAAACAATCCACATTACCTTTTTTGTGTTTGTGTACTGACGCTCGTGCCAAATCCGATATTTTGTTCTTCATTAAGAGCTATTAAAGATATTTCAAATTAAAAAAAAAAAAATACAAATCTCTATCGTGTGTGATTCTTAAATTGCGTTTTCTTCAAAAGTACACGTTTTTTCCCCTTGTTTGGGTATTAGAATATCAAAGAAAAAATATTGGGCTATATATAAGTAGACCCTTGCTTCATGCATGCTCATTTTACACATATTCGCAAAATCTGTTCAGCTCAGGGACCATCTCTGTGTGATTTGAGATGGTATGGATAAAATGCCCTAAGATAAATTGGCCTAATGCCTATAAACGAGTGCAGTTATATAAGGAACCAGAACTAAGCACCATTTTCGTGATATTAAATTCTGTATCGCCAAGTACTCATAAAACAATGTTATGATAGGTACAATAATGAGCCGGCCGTCCTGATTGAGCTTCTCGTCCGTTTCACTAGGCGAATATCGGGGTGATACCTAGGCTAAGGTCCTGACCGCTGTCTTCTCTATTTCGATATCGGAATAGTGCTCCTTGAGGGACGCTGTCTCTCATTCTTATGCCAGACTTAGGGTATAAGTGCCTATCCAGCTGATGTTACAAAATGTACATAATCTGGCAACACCGAGCTAATGGATGTGGCAGGAAACTGTATGGAACGTTTAATTTTAATCTATATCATAGAATAAATAATAAGGTAGACTTATCCCGCCTACATATTTTCGTCTGCGCTAAGGAGCTCGTGGTTTTGAAGCCTGCAACTAGATGATTCTGGCGACTACTTTCAGTCGCTGGTTCTTTCCAGTAGTAGCCATCAAAGTCGCCAAACGGCAGCTTCGAAACCACGTGATTTTTAGCGCAGACGAAAATAGCTATAAGTCTATATTATTTTATTACATAGTCTATGTCTATATTGAATATAGGTTCAGTGCTGCCATATCATGCAGCTTATCGCACTTAGAAAGTGTACCCATCAGCCATTTCCTGTGAATCACTTAAAATATGCTTCGTCGTGTTCCATGATGCGACGTAGGCGTCTGTAAGCAGGAAATATTTCAGGTGATTCCTTTCAATTCTCAGAATTAACAGACGAGTATAATGTTTTTGAAGAAATTAATTGAAGGCAAAACCACAAACACAATCCCTGCATGTGGTTTGTGTTTCGTTCCTACCATCCGCCGAACTCGTGTGTGCAAGATCGTAATGTAGCTTACATTATTTAAGTAAAAGTTCAACATCAAGAGTTCTGCCGTTTAGAACTTCACAATTTTCTTGAGACATGGGGTATAATTATAGCAATTAGTAATTCCTGGCTTGCTGTTCCCTATAATCAAACAAATATTGGTTTTCATATTCCCATTAATTATTGTAAACAAATTAAATACGAAGTTTTTTTTTTTTAAAAAAAATAAAGCAGTTAAAGCAGTTGTTTCACATAGGTAAATTGGAAAATTGTGTTGATTGTAGAATATTTAGGAGAGAAGCTAGCTATGAAACAAAGTATATTAATACATGTGTTAACTCCTAGTTATAATGCTTTATTTTATAATAATAGCCGATATTTGTAATTTAGAGCTGATGTACTTGTGTTTTGATTGAATATGTTCAAGTATTTACCCAGATAGCATGTCACCTTGCTACAAATATGTCAGTCATTTGTGTTGCGCTTGTCACACTTGATATTGTATTGGAATTTATGAAACAAGCATGAACCAAACCTATTGGAACAGCATAGGCGGCTTGTTGAAACAAGCAGTTATGCGATGAAACTTGTTAATTTATTTGAATTTTGTTTCATTGCACTTCTGCTGTCATCTCAGTGCAGTGAAGTTCCATCACGTGCCAGACTGTTTCACCATAAGCTAATCTCAGTTCATCAGATGGCGATATAGTAAAACGGTGCGAGTTGGCTAAATATAAAAACGCTTGGAAAACCGAGCTAGATCATGTGGTTATGTGGTGTAGTGACTACAACATCGGATCGGTATGTCAATGGTTTTCTGTTCCATTCCACCCCCGGGCATCGGTTTTTTTTTTTAACTTTTATTGTATATGGGCCATTTTAGTAACTACAGACTTCGGCGCGTCACGATGATGTGAGTGCAATGTAGTTAAAATCCACGAACATCCATGTCTCAGGCGGGATTCAAACCCATCACCTCATGAACATCGGCCCAGCTCTCGAGGTTGGCTTTTTCTTTTTCTTGTCCTGTCAGGGTTATTTCACCCTTGATTCTTGTAAACTAAACTTTCTGAAAACCGCTTTGGCTTAATTTGCTAAGCTTGCACCAAGTTGACCTACTTGTCAAAGGAAACTTGATTCGCTTTTGAGTCAGGTCAAAATTGCTGTGTGGGTTGCGTTTGTACTTGTTTTAATTTATCGAGTGAAATCGTTAAGGGTGTTTTATTTGTTCGAGGCAGGGTATACATTCCTTGGTACACTCAGATTAGTATAAAATGCCCCGATGGGTACATTTTGTAAGTGTTGTTAGTTGCACAATATGGCAATACCAGCAAAAATTCGATACACTATAATAGACGTTGAATGTGTTGTGCCAGGTGTATTTGCTCGGTGTTGGCAGATTGTGAGAATTTCGGGACTTGAAAAAAACTTCTACGGCCATTTTCTGTAAACATGAGTATCTTGTGCTTTACCTGGTTCTTGACTTGGCTATTGTCTGATAGGATAACTCCCTCCTTTTTTTTTTCTCAGTCATGAAAATTGTTGTCAACATTTATTTGTCCTATACAGACTACAGAAGATACTAATTTATTTCGGAGCCGCTTGTCCTTACCTCTTTGGTGCATCAGTTTATCTCCAGTCCCTACCTCGTTAGTGACAGTCAAAAGCACAGAAATCGGTCAATTTGAAGTGTAACATTTCAAAACAGCGTAGGGTGAGAGAAAAAAACAACAGAACAAATGTTTGTGTTGTGAATAGAAACATTAGTTTGCGTAACGAAGTCAATTTGTGATATCATATTGAACAAAATGGTAGTTCTTAAATTAAGTTTGTTGTTAGCTTTCGGCACAAAAATGTTTGGATTTAGGTCTTCGTTTCTACGCAGTAAGCGAAAAACAAGATGAAAACGTTCAAACGACCGAATTGGCAACGAAACTTTTTCAGGAACGCTTGCTTGACGTTTGTTCCGTACAGATGTCCGTAACTGTTTATTCTTATATGCGTGTCGATCCCTGTATATTGACACGCTATTCAGGCTTATTTTGTTTCCAGTTTAGTATTGATAGGTTTGTTTACTAGCTCTGAAGTTTGTACCAAGGCAAACATTGTTGCTTGGTATGCTCCATAGATTTTCCTTTATATGGCCTTTATATTATGGCCGAATGATCTTTGAGTGTAAAAAATTTATATGTGTAACGATTAACATAATCTGACGCTTCAGTCCGTCTTTGTCGAAAACTTTTGCTTATACATTAAAAAAAAAAAAGAAGAAAGAAAGAAAAAGAGGGAGTAGAAGTAGTGGCCCTGGCCCTTAAGGCATTAAGAAGTCGGTTGGTTTCGTTAACACTCATTCACTCACCACCACTATTTTTCAGTTTCTGAATATTGTGGAAGACGAAAGACAATCTTACTGTTAGTGAGGCAGGTAGTTGTTAACGAAACCCTTTAATAAAGGCACAAATGTCCCGGATTTCCCAGGACAGTTCTGGTTTTTAATTGTGTGTCCCGCAGTTTTGTAGGGATCAACCGGGACGCTAATTTATTCCAGATTCCACCATGCGTTTCCGGAAAATATAAATGGCAAGAGGAATCAAATATAACAAATGATATATGTTAAGCTAGAATTAGCACCGAGATGGTACTTAACTCGTGAATTACAGTTATTTTTTATGGGTATTATATATATATATATATATATATATATTTTTTTTTTACTTTTTAAAAATAAGCTAATTGATGGTAAATTCGTGATCCTGAAAGTACTTTATTTTTGAAAATGCCGGCAGTGACTTTCCGTTTCGGTGTCACTGATTGGAGTGCGGAAAATCTGTCACCTTACTGTAATGAGTTGTAAAGGAGTTAAATTTTACTGTACAAGCTATGATGAAATAATTTACGGGCTGACAAATGCTTTTTAGGTACAAGATTTATTACTTCGTAGTATGTACTTTCTTAATTACTATTTTGCTCATTTTCAAAAATCGCTATATCGTTTTGAGAAATAAAAATAAAGATGACCTTTTATTCAAATTACCTCCCCGGTATTCGCGTGGTAACGAGAAACCAGGAAAATTCTCACAGCTGCCAGCATGGCAAGACTTGAATTCCCACAACTACTCCACTAGCTGGCAGGAAGGTATTACCGAAAACGAAATCAAACCAATTATTTTTGGGATACGGTATCACAGAAATTGTGTCGTAGGTTATTTCTTCTCTTTTCAAGATTGCGATCTCAATGTCAGTGGTTAATAAATAACCAGTGTGACGTCACATAGTGGGACGGATCTTTAATGTGCCAGGACAAAAGTAATAACTTTTGGATTTAAAAAAAACGTGTCTTAATATGATTCTAAATGATTGTGTACCAATAGGTCACAGCCAGTTTTAGGAATTATATCTGGTGTAGTAAAAAATAAACCATTATTTTTGCATGACATTGAAGGCTTGACTTACCATAGTTAGAATGATCCGATTTAGGTCACATATGCGCCGTTTTGTTCGATAACGTGTTGCCATTTGGAAGGTAATATCATGATGCCTCTCTCATAGAAGCCCTTGTCCCTATTGGCAAAAAATTGAGACAGTCGATGTTCACAAGCCTCTCTTGACGCGAATTTTGCACCAGCAAACGTGTTCGCCATGGACAGGAACAGATGGTAATCACTCGGTGCCAGGTCCGGACTATAAGGTGGATGCATAAGAACCTCCCAACCAAGCTCCCGGAGCTTCTGGCGAGTCACTATCGATGTGTGTGGCCTGGCGTTGTCCTGGTGGAACACAATGCTTCTCCTGTTGGCCAAAGCTGGGCGCTTCTGGGCGATTGCTGCCTTCAGACGGTCCAATTGTTGACAGTATAGTTCCGAGTTAAGGGTTTGGCCGTAGGGGAGCAGCTCATAGTAGATAATTCCCTGCCAATCCCAAAATGGGTCGCCATATTGGATCCAAAATGACCGCCGAACCCATTGTTGTATACAATACACAGCCTAAACGGCTGCAGCTAGACCTATCAAATTTAGTAACAAGGTACATTTTCACTTGTAAGTTACTAAAATATTACATGATGTATCCAAAGACGCCATCTTGGATCCAAAATGGCGGACCTAAAAACATTTTCTACACCGTTGGAACTAACTAACTAACTAACTCTATGGCTTATGGAACTCGCAAGTTCATCGCCGCAGTAACAAACGTTCGCCATTGGATTCTATTCTGGGCAGTATCAAGCCAGTTTTCATCACGAACACCTACAAGGCCCGATGGAAAGAGGCCATTGGGAAGACCGAGACGTCGTTGGGAGGACCGTTGGAACTAGAGAAACGAAATTTGGCACAAAGGTGCATTATAACGAGTAGTTTAGGGAAATATTACAACATTTGGGAAAAGTCGCCATCTTGGATACAAAATGGCCGCCCAAAATCCTATTTTGCACACCGTTTGAGCTGGATAAATGAAATTTTACTTCAAGGTTATCATCACAAGTTGGTCACGACAATATAAGAAAACTTTCAAAAAGTCGTCAACTTGGATCCAAAATGGCCGGCCCAAAAACCCAATTTCCAAATCATTGAAGGTAGAGAAACGAAATTTTCTTTAAAAGTGTATGACAAGAGTAGGTTACAATAAATGGGGCAAACCTCCCCTTTGGGGGCGCAGCCCCCCGTGGGAGGGTGCAGATGGACACCTGGTGGTGTAGTGCTGCAGGGAGATTTTGGTTAAGATAAAGGAGGCGCATCCTCTCAAAAGCACTGAAGTTGGGGGCGAACCCCCTACGGGGGTCTGGGGGCAACGCTCCCAGCGAAACAAAGCGATTATATATATATCGCTTGTGGGCTATCGTTGAACAGCTCTTGATGAATAATCTACAAATAATAAATATTTTCTCGATAGCTCTCATATAAGGCGAGATTTGAATTTTTGAAAATAGAAAAAACTTCGAGATCTATCTGAGCCTGTAGGCCTACCGAAAGGGATTTTTTCTTCTTCTTCAGTAACACAGTACTCAAGCAAGAAAGCACATCGATCAATACCTAAAGTTATTCGACAAGTGCTGTGAGAGATCTCGAAAAAGAAATTGAAACATTTGTTGGCAACAAATACTGTTGGTGTAATTGTTCTTGCAGCTGAAATGATCTTACGATATATAGGCAGACAATTATCGGGGATTTTTCCCCCGGGGAAAGAAGTTTCCCACCCTGACAAATTTATTTTTCGTCCTTGCTAGGGATAAATTTCTGCTGTATGCAATTCTTTTCAACTTTGTTTTACAGAAGTCGTCTTTTTTTAAAATTTGAAACTATTAAAGTTAATACTTCTTTCATACACACACTCAGGTAAGGCAAGTTGCTCTATTTCTCTCTCTATCTCTATCTCTATCTATCTATTTATTGATTGATTGATTGATTGCCGTCACTGACACACCGAAAATATTAGGAAACCAAGTATTATTATACGGTGTTTCTAAAGAATGGGCTAGCGATAGGTTTGTAGTTTCAAACCTGGTAAAATCAGCATTGTATCTGTCATGGGTCCGTTCTTTCCCCTCATTTTTTCCTCGCACATTTGACCGATAGTACAAATTATGCATGTTCTTATTTTGTGACTGTATGAGGGCATCTGTATATGTGTATGGAGGCTAAATAGTTACCCCTAAGCCAAGGGGCAGGGAAATTGACAATGAAGAAAGAATTCCACGGCTGTCCGTGAAACTTGAGACGAGGCGCTTCTTTTTTGGTACGTCGAAGAACCGAAGTACTATAAAAATTTTTACTAATTAATCTTTTATTTTCAGTCGGCTTCTCCCCAACATATGAAAACAGGAAGCTTCCTTCAAAGTATTTTTCTTTTGAATATTCAAGTATCTTTTTGTTCCAGTATTTTATATTCAGAGAAAGAAAATTATTATTTGGATTTTGGTCATCGTGCCTATTTTTTTCTTAAGCATAACAAAGTGAGTGCGACAAAAAAACATATAAGATGGGGTGAGAGGTTGAAACAGAACACACTTTTTTGTCTTGATTCTTTGTGTGTGTGTGTGTGTGTGTACGAATGCTTTCCTTCAGTACTCAATAGATCTTAAGCCGTTACGAATTTCTTCTACATTTCTAGAATTTTATATCTCAACAAATAGAGATGGGTCGATACCGCGATACTTATTTCTAAACTTCGAAACTCGATATTTGATACTCTATACATTTTTACAGTGTCTTTCAATGTATTACATAATACATACATTATTTAAAATTAAAATGTAAGTGTATTGCTTTCCTATTATTTAACTTTGTCTTCAGCCATAGATGCCTAAAGACCATAAATAAAAAATCGAATTCAAGAAGCTTTAAGATGTAAGTTATAAACCTAACGTTCTACCATAGGATTACTTTCAGAGAAAGATATTAGTCTCAAAAAGTATAAAAGTATCGACTCCATTAGTTGAGGTATCGACCGATACCGATACTTTGCAATTATCGGTAATATCGATGTATCGAAAGTATCGTGAACCCATCAATAATTATTATTTAACGTATATTTATGTGATAAACACTCAGCTATACCTAAGACGTGACCTGTAGGAGAGATTGCAAGTGTCAGGCTCAGGCTATAGGGCTCTATCGGCCCACTGATATAAGTTTAAAAAATAACTTTTAAAAACACTTTTCTTTAAAAAAAAAAAACCGTACTAAAAAGTAATTTTGTGTATACATGACTGAAGAAAAGCATGAGACTCGTCATTTGAAGAATTTATAAAGTGACTATATGAGAGCGCGCCCCGAGCTTTTCTTTTTTATTCATGTATAAACAAAATAATTATGTTTTACTTTTTAGTACGATTTTTTTTTTTAAGGAAAGTATGTTGTTAATAATTTACTTTATTATTATTTTTAGTTATTTCGGTGTTCGGATACTTTTCCCGTACCCTACATACTGTAAGCTGATGTTTGTCACCCAAATCCTAAAGTGTTCTGCAACCAGCCAAACACAACGTCGTTGCGGGCTAGTATTTTAGGATAACACTGTTTTTAAAATATATAAACATATGAAATTAACAATGTACTATTGTACTGTCACCCGACTTACGTCCCTGTGCAAAATTACATCATTGTATGACGTTGGGAAATGAATGTGAATTTTATTTATGCCCTTTAGGCATCTAAGGCTTAAGCCGGGATAGAGAAGGGGAAAGAAGTCGGGAAGGTGTCGGCCAAGGCCTATGTTGAAGGTGCCATCCCGGCATTTGCCTGATGTGACTGAGGGAAAACCTCAGTCAGGGTGGTCGGCCTCTGGGATCGAACCCATGACCTCCTGAATGCCACGCCAACGCTCTACCTCTGGTTGGGAGATGAGTTAAATTAAGGTTGCAAGATTTGAGGACACGCTGAACCATTGAGAGTGAAAGAAAAGTATGTAATAAAAAAATTACCGTAAATACTGTGTTCCCGAAATACCTTTTTCTATGACTATACAGTAGTTCTACTTGACTTTATTCGTTGTTACGTACACTCCAGTTTCATTTTGTGTTAGTTTCCACGTTTTGTCTACCGTAGAACGCAATTAACGTATCTGTTATCTAGAGAAGAGATGCTAAGTATCTTAGGCATTAACAGTTCTCGGAGACATTTTCTAAATATCCAACTGCCAATGGCTAACGTCTCAGAATGCTAGTGAATGACCTCCACTGCACTGACAATCGTTATTCAGTTGTTTCATTTCTTTTTCCTTACAGTTACAAGATCGATTTTTCTTGTAAATGCTACTAATAGAATCAATTATAGAGAAAAGTTATATTTACGTCCAGAAACGAGTCATAACGAAGTTTTCTGTGCAACTTTGTACTGTGATATATATTTGTTTTACATCTTGCTTATAATTGCGTCGATCGAATTTAGGTCCTCCCTCATATGCTAACTACTGCAGAAACAAGGCCAGCCAGTCAAGTGAACAAAAGCACACAATAATATTCAAACACATTGCGCATGAACGACTCGCGAGCCAACTGGTTTCCCAAAAAATCATAGACCTAACACTCGCCGTAAGGTCGTAAATCAGTTGGTAGAGCGTTGACTTTTTCCTTCAGTCACATCAGAATAATGCCGGGATGGTACCTTCAACTTATGTCGTGGTCAACCCTTCCGGCAGGCACTCTTTCCCCTAACCACTTGTCTGAGCATAGATGCCTAAAGGCCATAAATAAATTTTAATTCAAATAAAGAATGCTTAAACAGTAAATAAGCCACAGTCTGCGTTTTTACAGGGCGTGGTGACTTAGTGAAAGTTTGCTGGTTTCGTTATCGGCAGGTCCTGTTGTAGTCGAATCCTGTAGGCGACCATCCAGACAGGTTTTCCGTGGTTTCTCTGTTACCCAGGTAAATGTTGGGATGATTTCTTAAATAAAGGTCAGGGCTATACCGTCGCTATTTTTTCTCATGGGCATCATCAAGTAAAGGACGTGACGACCTTGTCTATTAAATTGCTGTAACGATCATAAAAATAGTTTCAAGGCCGTGCTCTCACTCTCTGTGATAGCTTCGTAAACACGCTGTTTTTGCACCATGTTGCTTTATACCAGCTCTTTTTCTTTATATTGTTCCATTACGTGAAACTTAACGTAGAGTTTTTTTTTCGTAAACGAGCGTTCATTTCGAGGCAATGTACAAACCAGAACATGATGAACAGAATAATTTTAGCAATAGCTGATGTTGTGATCTTAACAGATTGAACTATTAAGATACCGTACTAATTTTTTTGTGCTTGCTTTGACTATGTCGTTACTTGTTTTTGGGAATAATTTTGTTTCGTCCTGGGCGGGAGACGTTTTTGTTGCTCTAAAGTCCGATGAAAGAAATACATGGTCGCAAAGTGTATGTATGTGTATGTGGAGAGTTCAATCACCTATCAAGTAAGTCATGTACTCAAGCCGTGTATTTTCACCCTCATTCACGTGGTCCTGCGATGTAATGTAGAATAAGAATGAAGTCTACATAAAAGAGACCAAGAAGTGTTGTTTTCCTGCATCAGCTGTTCGCATACGCACATGCATACACCTGGATCGTTTCCAAGCGAAAGTTGGGAACGGGACAGAAAGGTCGACGCGTACGAAGGAGAACCTTTAGGCATTAGTTGAAGTGTTTCCGCTTTTAGTGCTAGTGGATAAAGAGAATGGCTTCTGTCGTGTGTGAAGATAAACAGTCGCAGTCTCCGGATAATTCTGGACCTACTACTGAATGTGGCGTGTGTTTACGGTCGAAAGTTCAACTATCAAGTTTTAATTCTAGGATTTGGGCACAGTAAGTAGACATTCGTAACAGCGCTTGAAATACTTCTTCCATAATTTGTCCGTAAAAGCCGGAGTGTTTGTGCTTTCGGTAATACAGTACATGTTCTTGTGTTTCTATCTATATGGTCTTTGCATATGCGTCTTGCAGTTTGCTTTTTATCACTTTTGTTCTTATGCGCAGTGAATTTTTCTTTCAAATCTCGAAAAGTATCGTTGATTGAACTTTTACGAGCGTTCTAAACAAATTTTTGAACTTCAAAGGATGGGACCTACATTTTTTTTTAAATGCACTTCGAAACATTCCGTTCCGTAGTCCCCATCACCACCGTTTTTAACCCTTGACCATGTACATTAAAAGCGATGTGTCAACGTACCATTTGTTCAAAAGTGGGCCTCGCAAAGTTTTATTATTATTATTATTATTACATGCCAGTGATTTTTTTTAGGAAGTCGTGCGTATGTGAATTCCTTAGGAATGGGACCACTGTTCTTGATAAAGTGGGCCCTCTGAACCATTTCGTTCAATGGACCCCGGCGGTAATTGAACTCGTGACCACGCGCAAAGAAAGCGAGCGTGCAAACTTCTCGACTACCCCGAGGTTTCGTGCGTATGTTATAAACAGAATTGTAAGTTTTACTACGAATATTAATGTCGATTTAATTAGTATCGTTTTCATATCAGTAGCATAAGTCTATTATTTGTACCTGCACATTGACTTTTCAATTTTTCATAAATTGTACGTGACTAAGATGTTTGCTTGTATCAACGACTTCACTACCACAAACGAGCGACTTACGCGCAATCATCATCATTATAAGTGTACTTCTGCTTATGGAAGAAGGTCCTGCAAAGCTTTTAGGCTGTAAACACATGAGCAATTCTCCTCCACATCCTTCATCGGAATTTGTCTGCGGCAGGATTATTCTTAAATTTACACAGGGCGTTCGCTCTTTTCCGCTGTCCATGCACTGTATCTCTGTCTCCCGCACGTTTACTTCCGTACGATCACAGAATGTACGGAGAGCCCTATTCGGACTACGGAAGGCAGCTAATTCCATTGCCCTTATGGGACCTTACATACGTACGCGTGCTGCGCTCCGTATCAATTAGTTTCCTTTTCATTTCTCTCTCTTGGAAAATGGACAGTGCAGTGTTGCTAGTGCTTAAATCAGCAATAAATAAGTAGTACCGGGCTCATGAAGATTAAAATAATGCAAAAGATCTACGCGAAATTCACTCTATACGATTTCGATTTTTTTTAAGAAGACTATTATTATCAGACCCCGTGGTCCAGTGGTTAGGATCACGAATTTTGGATTGGTAATAACTAATAACGAAGAAGTTGTAGAACGTTATTCAGGATAAAATGTTCCGAATAATAAAAAGATCTGGCAACGCTCTGACAGCTAAACCAAGAAGAAACGGGGTGAGTATTTCAATCACTTTATAATGAACGGCATAAAATGATTTTATCTTGACAGAAATAACACGTGCTACGGATGACAAACAGATCCGTAGTCCCTAGCCCGTAGATACGAATGACTACATAACGTTTGTCGCGAGCAAGACATCAGAAGCGTAATAATTAATTATTTTTACATTGGTGTGAGGTATATGGGTTTCCCGAAAATAAGGAAACATTCTTGTGCTGGACTTTTAGAAGTGAACTACATTTTTTTTTTAATGTACGCTCTTAAAGCAGCGTATTCATCAGTTATTAATATTTTTTTTCGAAGGGTATTTATTTTTCAAAACGGGGATAAATGCCTTAATCCGGGGAAACTCCCCGGAAACGGGGGGTAAATAGTCACCACGACTGTGAAAGCTCCAATAAGAGCAATTGAATTATCTACGGATCCATATCCCGTGTAGACGGATGACTGTGTAACGGGTTGAACAGAGAGGATATTTTCATTTACGCTTTCCTTCTGGTCTGACGAAACAGACGAATGGACACTATGGCAGCGGTGTTGACAGACGTATGCCCCTTTAATTAACTGTACTGCAGCATCATTACAATGAAAACTGATGTAACCAATGTTAGAAGTTATCCCGATTCTCCCCGAAATCACTGGAAAAAAATATCGTCACCTTAACCT
>JAGDQP010020597.1:20041-33041 GCA_022664845.1 Lepisma saccharinum | reverse complement strand
CTCCATACATGACAATAAAAAAGATTATAATGCACTGAAATGAGCTGAGTCCAATCTGAGCTTCATAAATGGATTTTCCATTAACTCCATCATCTCTTGCATCACCACATCTCTACATTTGTTTTCCATGCACGGAATGCTGCGCTTTTAGCTCACCCCTTCAAAAAGGATGTTGAGTCACGGCCTGTGAGGGAGAGTGGGAATACAGTACACTTCTGAGTTCCAATGGCATAGTAATTTTCCTTATGTTAAAGATCCGATTATGTTTGCAATTTCCAAAACTGACAAATAATTCACACTCCTGTGAAGGACTGCTAAACTGATGGAAATGAGTTATCAAAATCACACCTACATCGGATTCCAGTCTGCACCACTACTGTTTTCTTTCCTTCACGCAATGCATGAATGATGATTTTAGTATCAGTCTCCTTAAGATCACATTCTTATGTCATGCCAGGTCTTTGACAAAAATGGAGCACGGTATTGCCAAGGGTTATGTAGACGTTATACTGAATAAGCACTAGGTTTGATGTGGTTGCTTCACTTTGGTAGCTGAACAGTTCCACCTTGTTTATGGATGACGGAAATTTTGTCCAATTTTTTTGGCAACCTTACATGTGGTCCTACTTTGTAGCGTACACCAGTGTCTCATCCACGTTTCGTATCTCCCTTAATGGACGAATCCCAGCTGTCATCCCAAACTATGTTAAACCTCTGTGTCTTTCGTAACTATGTCTCAATGTGCTTCAAGAAGTTTTTTGCCAGGTACTTTCAAAAGTAATGGCTCCACCTTTTGGATCAAAGAATGCATGAGTGTACTACCATCGATGACTACACCATCAAAATGTGATGGAGATTTCTCAGAATGTGTGGATGACAAATTCTTCAACTTCTTTCTGAAGGCAGTCAAGTAGATTAGATTTTCTAGGGTGATCCATTTTCTCTTTGCTTTCAGTCATTGGAGGTGGACATTTTTGTGGCTCATGGACAAAAATTCATGTGTGTCACTGTCTCTCGACTGTGTTGCAATGTACATCTGACCAAGAAGAGAACCAGTAGTTCTCAACATGCTGGGTTTTTGTGGTACTTTCTGCTTGTGCTTAGAAACCTTGAGTAGCTGGAAAGAGTTCATCTATTTATATATTTGTGCAGCAAATGGTTTTGACTTATCAGTTTCCTTCACATTAGCAGTGTACTGTTGTTTCCCTGATTCTTCTAAGAGAGAGGGATTGTGCGTCTTTAGAAATATGTCCCTCAAGATTCACAAACTTTTCTCCTTGATCTGTGAATGGATTTCCATGATCTCGTATTTACTCTGTAAGGCTTCCCACATCTCTTATAAAATCTTCTTTCCGTTTAACCAGTTCGTCATGATGGAAGAAGTCCGAGGCTAGCTTGAAGTTTTCAAATATGCTTCTTTTTACTTCAGGGCCACACTCCAAATGATTCAAAAGAGATGCAGGATCCTGTGTTAACCCAACGATACCACCACTCCATTTCAGTGTCTTATTCAGCTGCTTACGGCATTGGTCAATTGCAATAGATGAAATACGTTTATGTGACCTGTGCACTTTGAATATACCATTCCGGAATTCACAAATAACAGCGTGGTAATAGTATCATGTCCCCAACATGAACTGGTACCCATCTTGCTTAATAGTAATGATCACAGGTAAAGGAGAGTTCTCCAAAGCGCTGTAAGCTCTACACATATAGGTCAAAGTTTTCCTGCCGATGTGCACGAACAAAGCAAAAGGGTACCGCTTTGAATCTCATAACAAGTGTCCAATAAGCCAAGGTTAGAAACTGACTGAATCTTACACCACTCATCAAATTCGACCTAAGCTGATACAAGTTTATCAGCTTCGTATTGAAACAGATTCAATGGCACATACGTCAGCTGATGAGCATACCGTGATTTCGTGACATGCACAGTGTTTGGAATTCTATATACTGTCTCAGAATTAAATGTGCCAGCTTCTACTAGTGCTTGCATCCACCCTGATCCTGTAGGATGTCTCCAATGACATTTAAACTGTGATTTTCAGTACAAAACCCACTCAACATCACAATCATATCTTGGACAGACTTGTGACTCCACTGAAGTGTCTTCATTATAGCATAGATGGATTGGTCTCTAGTAATCACAGGGATCTCCATAGGATTGAGGATGTTAACACGTTCCTTCACAAGCTGCATGACATGCAGTAAAATTCTAGCATCTGTTACTGAATCAGTGAATAATGGTAAAAGTCCATTGATGCAGGGAATTGCTCTGCTTGCATTTCTTGCATGGTAAGTTGACCAGGCTGGTGTTGCATGTAATACGTTATAGAATCATAGAAGCGAAAATTCCCGTTCGCTGGCCGAACAGAAATCCTAGCTACGCTACTGAGGTACGATTCCCTTAAAGGTTAGCCAAACGTTCACAGATGCTATTTGGAAACTTTAGAAGAGCTTTTCATAGATAAAATATTAATATCACCGTTGGAATTTCATTCCTAGCTGGCATCCAAGCCTAGTTATGGCGAATCGTGGTATTTTGGCCGCCATCTTGTTTTCCCGTGTGCTGCATGGAAGTTACCGGTGGCTCACGTTGGACACCCTTCTAAAATCCATCTAGGAGTCCCAAAGAACAATTCTGAATGTTTGGTCAAACTTTAAAAGGATAAATAACTCCCAACCATGGATTCATAATCACGCCTTACATTAGATATCGACAGGTGTAATAACGGATAGTAACCATTTAACAAACCTGTTTTATATGCAACCTTCATAGCTACTGAGCTGCCTAGCTCTGGAATACTTTTCCGAAGGAAATTAGAATTAAAACATATGTTTTCTTTCAACGTACCCTGAAGAATATTCTGCTGGAAATCATGAAATATGCCTCATCCGAAGCAATTCGAACATAACATTTTAGTTTAAATAGCTGATCACTGATTACTTTGTCATTGTTTCGCTTATTCGTTTATCTGCTCATTCCTATGTATTTTATAAATGATCTTCTCGTCATTATTGTTATACCGTATTTTGTTATTCATTAATTATGTATTTGAATTTCACATAAATAGTAATAGTAGTAATATGTGTTTTTATGTAAATAGTTATACGTATTGTTCATAATATTTGTTCCAGTCTAATATAAAAGTATTTCATCCTTTAGTACATTGTAATCATTAGCATATCTTACCCTTACCACGAGACTAGAAACTGCCTTTAGTCGAGAATAATACCGAAAGTAGAATCCAATAAGGGCAGAAGCTGGGATTCTTCTGGAATCTGTCTGAAATTTGTAATTCAATTGTAATCCCAATATTGAAATCAGTAAATTGAAATTGAAAACAAAACTGTACAATATCGCTTTAAACAAGAATATGGCAAGGGAGATTAGATTTTCGAAAATAGCACCTATATTATTATAATTTAAACTAAAAACACTTACTCTGAAACAAAGCATCGATTGATTTCATCTGCAGTAATTTATTATTTTTCAATAAGATCGCAAATAATTAAACAAAGTGGGGAAGGGGAACTGAAATACAGAACTTAATGAAATGCATAACCAATGACTGATTAGTTCAACGTTTCTCGTTCAGTCTCTGTTCGATACAACTTAGGAACTTTCGTAGATTATATATTAAATTCGTTCTATTGAGTTTGGTGACGCAGGCTAATAAAAACAAAACTTCTTTTGTTCGTAACCTACGCCTTTAAAAAATATAATAATTGCAATTACTACGAAACAGATAACGAATATTGGTTCACTTCTATAGTAGAGACGACGAATCTAAGAAACAATAGCAACCATTTTAGTTTAAAAGAGCTTTTGAAGAACACTTTGCACTATTTAACATTTAATGAAGCAAAATCTTAATCCACAGTTAATTTGCAAGAAAAGCAATGCAATTAGTAATTGTATTTGGTGAGAGGTTGGTTTTATCCAAGGCTGCTCGAGCAAAAGCATTGTGCCCACCTATCGGCAAAGAGCGTAATAGTTTGCTTCCATACACAAAACTTTGAATGACATGTTATTGAAACGTTCATTGTAAGGCAGTGAACTTGATATGACATTAAATATAACTGGTATTGCTATTGAGCATATAATGCAGTTAGTGAAAGATCATAATCCATTATGCACACACCTGTAGATGTTATCGAACATAGGTACTTTATATATATCTTCGCATGCAGATTGCAAATCTGAATTCCATCTTCATCCTAGATTTTAGGTCCTTTAAAAGCATATCAATAATTAATGCTAATAATGTTAATAATCCATATTCCACATTGTTCGTCTGTCCGTTACGAAAATTCGACATAAACCCTCATCTGCAAAATTCGTGGGTGTTACTCTACAACCCTCAAACTGGAAATTCTGGCAGAAATTCTAGTTGTGGCAATTAGCTGAAAAGGATCAATCATGTAATGTATGTTGAAATACATACAGATTTGGAAAAGAATTGACCGTAGTTCTTGAAACATGTCAGGTAAAATGGCGCTTTATTAATGGTTTATACAAAACAAGTTGACGTAATTTTACTTACTCGTACGCTCTCAATTTAGTAGCAGGAAGATAAAGTACACTCACCTAACATTCTTGATCAAAATAATGGTTGAGAGGTAACACGAAAGGGATAAAATCTTTTAACAATAATTCCGGTGCTAATGAATACCACGTGGATGTTAGATACTGTTAACTATATTTACACTTTCGTTTGTTTGTTTAAAAATACTGCAAAGATACATAACCTCACCTAACCTTACCTAACCTCCACGTTCCCATGGTCACTAATTAAGGAAAAGTCGGCTTTAACCGAGTACTCGGTTAAACTCGACTTCCACCAAAGGCAGCTGATTTACGTTATTGAAAGATATTGAAGATGAAGGACAACAGTATGCAAGTTATTTCCTCAATAAATGTAGTATTAAGTATTATTTCAATAATAATCGAAAGGAAGCAATAATGGAACGATAGATCGATCTTTCTCCTTCATGTTTCTGAACACATTTAAGAATAAAATGTCATTTAATGTTAATACGCATTAAAAATATCTTTAGATTATGTTAGTACGAATGTAACTTGTTGCTAATAGGCAAACTAACAGAGTACAATAAATTCAAAGCGTAATTGAGACATCTATTATCATTATTGTGCAAATTATGATAATGTTTAAAGATGATATAAAAAAAATATTGTATCAGTTAAATTCATAAAATCAATAGCATGCCTTCGAAAAGAAGACGATAAGAATTCTCATACTCAGAAGATATGCCGCGATAGGCTATTTTACTGTACTCTTTACAAAATCGAACAATATTGCCAATGTGCAGTGTGAGGAAGTAAGCAAACTTGCGCAACTTAACAAATGTTTTGAGTTTCTGCTAAACTCTCGTGATGTATTTCAATTGTTGAAAAAATGCGACAACCAATAAAAAAATTGTGTTCAATGCAGTGATAATTTTTTTCACGTAAAATTATCACTGCAGTTTCATGAGGTGAGTTTTGTCTCTATGATTTTCTTAATAAAATACAGATTCTTAATATTTAACCCTTAAACGTATTGCAGTGATTTTTACTGCAGACTTTGAACGTGTTGCTGTGTCATCCGCTGAAATGTATATACTGTAGGTGTGAGACGTCAAATACAAATCATCTTTATCTCTGAGCTTTTCTTTCACACTCTTCCAGTGTCTATCTTTTGCTAATTTAGTTCTATGCAACTTTTGTTCCGATTTTTGAACAATATCTTAAACATATCAAGACAGGTTTTCGTGTGACAATTCTCACCATCTTCTTAGTAAGTCTCTTTCAGCATGTAGAAATCCTATCCGTACTGTTTTTGATCACTTCTGAATTTAAATTTCGATTTAACATTTTGCCTTTAGGAAAATTTGTCTCGGGTTGATGACTTTTGAGGTTATTTCTAGTGAAAACAGATTAAGAAGGCAGGTACAAGTAACAGCCTTCGTCACGGCACTGTGTGCAATTTTAAACCCTCACGCTGTAATACTTATCACCACTCTGAAGTATAAGGTAATGAATATGTGCATTACTTCTACGCAAGACTATTGGCTTCTTTTAACGATTTACTATTAGTTTACTGTAATTAGTCAGGAAGAGTAATGAGACCAGGGATCATAAGGACTCACCCTAGATATAGAAAACGTGCACATAAGTCGTTTCCCTTCTCAGGGTGTAGCGCGGACTCTAGCGAGTGTTGCTCTTGGTGTGGTTTATGTTGTGGATGATGGTTACAGTGGCACACTGCTCTAGGATAGCTCCTTGCTCCACTGAACAATGTGTTATTTGTCTATTGCCTCGTGTGACGTCGCTTGTCTACTGGGGCTTGTGGAAGCCTAGTTTCATTTGACTACCCCTTATAAAATAAGACAACATAATGAATATCATTAGTATTAGTTTGATTTACTATTCATGTGTATCCACGACTAAACTAGTGTGCAATAACTACTATAGAAGTACGCGTACTTACGTCTACCTTTTTCTACTATCTTCGTCTATATAAATTTATTTACATACAGGGTAGTTACGCAATGTGGGAACATTATCGTAGGTAAATTCTTGCCAAGAAATAAAAAAAAGCTGCTGTTGTTAAAATTGCGAATTCTACTTCCTTCATGAGATAAAAGAGATTGAACTTAGAACCCAAAATCGACACCTTGTGTTGGCAACTAAAGTAAATACTCCACGATACATGAGAACTATGTCCAAGCGTGTGCAACAACTCATAAGCGATGGAAAATTAGACTTTTTTGAATAAGAAACCGTTTTATTCTGATTATTTTTCCTAGATCAATCGCATACTTCGCTTTGGCGTGTCACTAAACAAGAACATGTTTTACAGGATGAAAAATACTGCAAAGGGCGCCGATAGTGTGAAAAATACGACAATATTGCCACACAAAACTGACACAAACTGTGTGCGTAATTTCCAAAAAGTGGCTCTCCGAAAAACGTTCTCGATTTCTACACACATTTCTGCCATCTTGCGTTGAGTTGTTCAACTGCGCTGAAGCATTTGTTTTATTTGACATCTGCAACGGACTAGAGTGTTGATTGAAAAGAGTTTTCAGTTCTATTAATGTGAGAATCAGTAAATTGTAGTCCATTCTTGTCAAAGTGACAGTAGCAAAGGAGAGGAACAGTTTCTCTGTTGAGCTTACCCAACTCTACGATAGTTTAGTTGTTATCCCAAATTCTAACCTATTTTTCTAATCAATTAAAACAAGCATCTAAACCAGTTGCTCCATATAGCTGCATCGAAGGAACAAAGATGCAGGGTAACCAAAAGATGGTCGATTTAGAAATAGGAATGTACAGTACTTGAGAAAAAAATACTATTGGTGTCGAAATATTAATACGTAGTATTAGTTTCCAGCTTACGCATAGCCCAATTTCTAAAAAGAAAGAAAAAAAAACGAATATGATTTTCCGTGTTTTCCAGTATATAAGGTACATAGTTTTGCACTAAAATTAGATCTGAAACTTAAGTTATACTTTTGCACTAAGATTAGGTGTTTTTATACAGTGGGGATATTATTCCTTACAAATGGAATAAAGATCCAACTTGCATCGACCTGATTCGAATTGCCTAAAGATTAACTCACACATACGGTGCCGTGCCCATGCCGTTCCCCTATAATGCTCCGTCCGTGTCATGACCGCGACCATTCACACATAGGGTGCCGTTCTCATGCCGTGCTGCTACTGCTTAATGCACTACTTTCTTATTTTCTTCGGTCCCTAGCCACTTGCCGTTTTCCTGCGTTGTAAGATTTCCTATAGTACGCTCGTAACGATACCCACTTTGGTTTACATTCACCGCCTGTACTGTTTAGTTGTTGTTTTTTCATATCGGCCTAAATATTATCATTAAGGAGATCATAGTCTTTACGTTGTAAACTGAATAAGCATTCATGCTTTTCCACCAGCATTATCAATTGTCCTTCATTCATTCTTGACATAGAGCCTCGCTCAAAGAAAATCAGCTACAGCCTCGCGATTTGGTTTCTGGTCAATTTCGTGTCGCTTCGTGTACTCCGAGGAAAGCCGAAGAATCGCGGTAATCAAGCTGCGCCCGGGATGGTTTCTTTTCAAGACGGCATTGTCGGAGTATAGCAAGGGAATGGCACTTCACGTCATGTGAGAATTCAAAAAGGACAACTCACTGAAGTTTCAATGTGAAAGTCTGAAAAGAAACTTCATGGACCACGGCACGGGTGAGGCACGGCATTCACACAGCTGCGTACGTGGAAATTAGCTTTAAAAGTCGTAAATACATTTATCAAAAAGAATTAGAATGTGACAATATTAACAACAGAGTCCTAATCCCTAAGTCTGAAAATACAAATATTTTCACCCATAATCCGCAACTACTGAAAGGTAGGAATTAAAAACAACAGGAATTAAAATTTGCTGAATAATTTTATTTTTTCTAAAACTCATTACTTCAATCTGAGGGTTTGTTTTATACAAACAAATCGACTCGAAAGTCGCCATATCGCTTGTGTTTCATGAGATATCGACATATTTTATATTTCAAGAAATTGCGTCGTCAAACGGAAAGGATACAATTAGTAGTTGGACTTTTGAGGATTAATATTTCTTCTCAATACACACCTAAATATGTTGTCATTCGGTCTATTTTAAGAGCTCCTTTTTCCTCTTTAAGATTAGGAAACTAAAGTTTTCCCTAGAAAGAATTAAGTGTGCCTCTAACGTCTAAGCCTATTACTTGTATGTGTGTTCTTCCATTTTCTTGACAGAAAGAAGAAAGAAAAAAACTAATATTGTTGATTCCTTGTAAATGGGAACAACAAGGTAAGATGAATCCTTTTGTTGCATTTTATATCACCATCATCACATTAACTTTACCGTACTTGGTTCGTTCACCTTTTCTCCTTCAGTGATTGGACATTTAATCGGATTACTTTGACGTTTCGTCTCTATAGATTTTATTCTCAGTTGTTGAATACAAGGTGACGGTTTTTGTAAGGCAACGAGCAACTTCCTTCCTCTGAGTATTTCTTGGCCATAAAAGTACGAAGAAAAGTTAATGCTTTCCTGTAAAAAAAAAATGTTAGAAGTTTTTAACGTAAATGTTTTCTTCATAAGAAAACACTGATAAGAAAGGGTGTGTTTTTCACATGAACTGTTCCAGAATTATTAGAACTCTAAGTCAACTTGCTTGTTACCGCATTGTTAGTTACAATTCGAATCGAAATTCTTTCGATGAGATTTCGAGGCAGGAATTATTCAGGAATGGGGGTTTCACTTCACCAAATTGTTCAGTACAGCCCCAAATTAAAAATTCTTAAGCGTTGAAAATCGATTTAAAAATAAATATATGCGAAATTACTTATACTCTTTAGCTTAGGCTTTACGCTCCCAAAACAGATAGTCCTCGCAGAATCGTTGGTTCGAGGTTTCAAAAACCTAGATGTAATAATGAAATATACTTTTCCAGTACCCAATATTTTTCTGTGTGTAAATGTATGTGTGATGGGGGAGTTATTTTTCACTAACACACACGCATATATACACATAGCCAGAGAAATACCGTTTGTTGGAAGAGACGCAAATCGAAATTATGCCACCAGGTAGGAACTAAACATGTGAAGAATTGGTTCCCAAATATTTCGAAAGATGTTTACTTTCGGCGCTAGGGGCATGTACATTTATGGCGGCTTTTTCACAAATGACATGATATCGCCAGAAAAAAAAACAACACAAAACCAAGTCGGTTTACCAAATCATGATAGAGGTGTTACCGAATACATCTATTTCAACAAATTTATTATTAAGTAGCCATATGGCACTATAAACCTACCACATTTATTACTTTCTAATAATAATAATAATAATGATAAAGTGGTAGATTATTAGCCTATAACTAAATAATTTCAAACTAATAATTCTTACTGCTTTCTTTAAATACAGTAATCAGGCTGGACTGTCTGCTTTTTACTAACTATAATTTATGGCTCTTAGGCATCTAAGGCTCAGACTGGGATAGGGGGGAGGATTCGGGAAGGTGTCGGTCGGAACTTATGTTGAAGGTGCCGTCTCGGCAGTTGCCTGGTTTGACTGACGAGAAACCCTGGAAAGATCTCAGTCAGGATAGTCGTCCGCTGGGATCAAACCCACGACCTCCCGAATGTTACGCCAATGCTCTACCACTGAGCTACGGCTGTTCGGTTTGTTCTATAAACGACATGAAATGAAGATAGTACGTCACATTTTAACGAATTAAATTTGCTTTGCTAAAAGCCAGTATGCGTACTGCAGTTTAAGATATGTTTACATGTTATGCATATTGCATAAGTGGCAGGGTACTTCTATTAGAATTTTTTTTCAACATGATGCCATTGAAAAACCATCATGAAA
Organism: Lepisma saccharinum; assembly: GCA_022664845.1. Taxonomy (NCBI): domain Eukaryota; kingdom Metazoa; phylum Arthropoda; class Insecta; order Zygentoma; family Lepismatidae; genus Lepisma; species Lepisma saccharinum. The sequence continues at coordinate 22,633 of JAGDQP010020597.1, read as the reverse complement.
TTATTCACATACATTGTAATCAAAAGCACTTGGAAGCTATTTTATTTATTTCAAAAATATTCAAAATATCGATTTTGAGTTTTTTAAAAAACAAATTTAGTTTTATTTTTTAAAAGTATGAAGATTATTCTAATACAGTCAAGTAATATATAAAATTACAACTTAAAATTCTAAAACGAATCGTGCAAGTTTGAGTTGTCAAAGATATACAGTTTTTGAGTTTCGGTCTTTTAAAGGTTTCAAAACGCGTCAAAATCATGCTATGTTTAATTTTTAAACAAATTATAACTCAAAACCGAAAGTGACAAAAACATGAAATTTTATATTTTTTATCCTTACCAATAACATTACCTATGTACAAAATATTTCGAATTTTCGAGACTTCAAGTACCAGACCATTGGTTGATTTGATATGGAATGGTCCCTTTATGCGGTATTTTCCAGTCATAAACTTTTCTGAGATGGATGTATCGGAGACATATTTGATTGTGCATTACTAAACTATATGGCTTGCGTTATCAGTTTTTTGAGATATGAAGTTGTTTGTGACGACGCCACCATAACTTCGTACGCCCCTAGATGCATTTGCAAATAAAACGCCTACAAGATAGGACCTTAATCTGTACTATTTCTGAAAGTTTGAACGAAATCGGAGGATTCGTGGCCGAGCAGTTACCTTGTTAGTACATTTATTCACTTGCGCTCAGTTGAATAATTATTTTCCAAATTTCTTATTAATTTATTTTATTTTTTTGGCTTGTTGGTATCTTTGGTTCAAGCCGGGATTGGTTCGATAGAGGATGGGGAAGGTATTGTCAAGGGCCTTATTTATGGTTCCATCCCGGCATTCACCTGGTCAAACCTAGGGGGAATCTTAGTAAGAACTCAGCATGGTCAGTCGCAGCATTCGAACCCACGTACCTCATCCATTATTGCTCAATTGTTTAGTTACCAATCTCTACTAAGTTGGTCTATTGTGTTGCAATCTTGTAAGCAACAGAACTAAAACTGGTCACTGGATCACCTGATCATTCGGGTTAAGTTTTGGATCGGGTTACCGGGTCTGTGCTTGAGAAACCGACTGATGAGGTCAACCTATTTTGACCCAGTGACCCGGAGCACTAAGTAGAGTTCTAAATTATTTCCTTTATCTTGAAACATGTTTCATTGAGGGGTGACCGAGGGCGGAGGTGGTACCCCACCGCACGAGAAATACGACACGAAAAATTCCCAGTCCACTATAGTTCCCAGACCGGATCAATCGAGTCAAGTTGAGAACCGGGTCACCTATGTTCGGATCAGGTCGGGTCATCGGATCATCAAAAGTGACCTAGTTTTAGCTCTGGTAACGAAATTAATGTTTACTTCCCTTTTGATGAATGAGAAATTGGAACTGTGTGTATGATGACAGACATCAGCGACTAAAATGTGTGAGGAAGAAATTTGTCCCATTTTGAAAGTGCCGTTCTCTCCTCACAAAATGAAGATAGCTCCTCAACCAACCTAACTTTATTGTTTAATGGCATTTTCTACAATTCAAGGACCCACCGCACCACCACAAAAAAGCTTCAGATTCGACTCTTCTCCTTCTAACCTTTAACACGAAGATACATCAACGATGAATTTCATTGAGTAGAGCTCTCTCTCTCTCTCTCTCTCTCTCTCTCTCTCTCCCCACGAATTATTGTGACAAATCTAACCGGGCTTCTCCATTCCCTGCAATCAAGTGACAATGCTTTCAATCCTTCTTAAATGGCAACAGAGGTCGAGCGACACATCATTTCTAAGCGCTTTTGATTCTATTTACAAAAATGTTGTTATTTTGGAATCTCACCGGAAGGCGATTGAGAGGAATGACAGTGTCTTAGTTTTTTTATGTACAGCCTTTTGGGATACATACTTCCAAGACTATGCCCGAGAAAGGGTTAAATCGCTGTCTCTTCAGTACTAAACTGCAGGGAGGCAGGTAAAATTTTGTGTCCTTCGATATATGCATTCGACACCATGAGATTGCAATGGGAGTATGGCAGTTGTATTATTCCACTTAAAATGTTGCATAAAGTACTGCGTGTAAGATACGAAAGAGAAATACTAAAAAGTTTTTAGATCCAAATTTGCGCCATTTACAAAATTTCTTATCCTGCTCAAAAAACCTGGTAGCTCCCCCTGATGCAAATTCTTAATGGCACTGTCAAACATTTAAGCAGTCCTATCCAAAAAAAATATTTAAGCCTCTTCAGAAAGTGGTTGAGGTGTCGTTGGAAAGGTCTAGGCAGAAAGTTGTTAAAGCAGCAAAGATCTCGCTCTGCCCGTTAGTCCGTGAACTAGTTTCATCTCAGAAACTACGTCAGTGGTAGAGCGTTGGCGTAGGATTAGGAAGGTCGTTGTTCGATCCCAGCGATCGACCATCCTGACAGTTTTTTCCAGGGGTTTCCTCAATCACACCAGCCAAATGCCGATATGGTACTTTCAACATAGGGCCTGGCTGACACCTTCTAGAACCCTTTCCCATCCCCTATCCCGGTCTGAGCTTCAGATACCTAAATGATGCCATATATATATATATATATATATATATATATATATATATTT
>JAGDQP010020597.1:0-15942 GCA_022664845.1 Lepisma saccharinum | reverse complement strand
GAACTCTCGAGGCTTAAATTTAAAGGAGAAGTAAGGAAATTTCGTGCAACGTTAAGAATACATTAGGCATATACAGAGATAGTGCTGCCATCTTTTGTTACAGAGAACAGAAAAGAACTTTAAAGCAAGAAAAAAGAAACAACAAAATTATACATTTGTGAAATAGTGATTAGTTGAAATATACTATATATTGAATGAGTAAGTAAGTGAGTGAATGATGGCCTAAGGTGCGCATTTTCGGTACTCAAATATTACGTTCCTAAGTTTTCTTTTGAATTTGTTCAGATTTCCCTATTTTGTCAATTTAATTGGAAGTTGATTCCAAGCTTTTTTCTTAGATATATTTCATAAAAATAATTCTATAAAAATAAGTTATTTTCCCTTGAGGATCACTACTCGCCCTCTCTGGATCTTCCACTTACGGTGACTCAATACTGGAATATGAGGTTGATGAAGTTAGGGATAAAAGGTATATCTATGATTTAGGGTTTCACAAATGATAATTATACCAGAAAATGTGGATAAAATTAGTCCATTGTAAGGAAAGAGTCAAATCCCTTGCACGTTGAAGAATTGTGGATAACATTGAAATATTAGTAGCTGACGCACACTTTCGTCGTGCTTTTTAACATTTGATAGAAGCTTTTAACTTCCAGAAAACAGCTGCCAGTGTAAAATGAGGTCCCAGAAGGACTTGCTAGAGGAAGAATGTACCTTACTCAGTCAAATTCTCTAGGTTAGGTGACCTGAAGATTCATTGCCGAAAAAAATCGCCCTAAATTATATTCTAAGAAAGATCTCTCTTACCGCTTCCAGACGTAGTGCATCCCATTAGATTAGTTATAATCTAAATTTTGTCTATATTCTACGAAATGTGATATCTGTTTATCTTAATTAAAATGCTTTATTAGCAAATATCTCCATATTGTGAAAACTCTTAGATTATAACACGTAAAGATATTTATGTATATACACTATCTTACAGATTAGTTCAGTAACCTTAATTAAAATTAGCGATACTTGGCCAAATCTGCATTGCTTTTGCAAACATACATAAAATAGCCATATTTCCGGATTTTAAAAGTCAGAATGTGTTCATTCAAATAGTTGCAAAATCCGTATTTTGCCAATTGGCAACAGAGGTCGTCATCATTTATAAGCGCCTTTGATCCTATTTACAAAACGTTTATTTTGGAATTTCACCGGAAGGTAAAAGACACGAATGAAGATGCATTAGTTTTCCATCTAAAGCATTCTTGCATACATACTTCAAAGGATATGTCCAAGGAGGCCTAATTCATTCATCTACGTATACGGTCAGGCGTGTTAGTAGGTCGTCATTAATAAATATTTTGTAACACGTTGGGAGTAAAAAGACTCCGCCTGCGGACTGCATTATTTAAAAAAAAAAACTTTCTGCTCTGGTTATTCATAAGGCCATGCTTATGAACGACGATAACGTACGTCCACACACGGAAAGAAGGTACCGTGCTAAGATCGAGGAATGTGTCTGGGAGAAGCTTCCCCATCCGGCGTTTTCACCAGATCTTGCACCAGCAGACCACTGTCTTTTTCTCAGCCGGCAAAACCAATTTTCCGGGAAAACACTGCAATATGAGGATGACGTGACCTTGATCTTGTTCTTTGCCTCCAAAACCTTTGACGACTTTCAGTGGGGGATTCAACAACTGGTTGACAGGTGGCAGCATATTGTGGAGTCCCATGGAGACTATTTTCCTGAATGATGGGAATGTTTCAGGTAAGTTATCGTTCTTTTCCTCACGGTTCAAAACTACAACATTAAGCTGATTTTAGTGAGGTTTACCTTTCCTTTAGAAGATCCTGCTTCCTCTATACAAAACTTATCAATTTATATAGTCTCCTGGCTAGTACCGTATCTTCCGCCGTAATTAATTCCTGGAGATTAGTTGTTTTTTTTTTTTTTTTAATTTCGGTCTCAACCTCACTAAGATTATTAATCCACGGTTCTGCGATCGATTTCAAATATCTGTGTTCTTGGATATGTAAATTAAGAAACCGAATTTCCGTAGCTCAGTGGTAGAGCGTTGGCGTAGCTTTCAGTAGGTCGTGGGTTCGATTCCAGGGGCCGACCATCCTGACTTACGTTTTGCCAGGATTTTCCTCAGTCTCACCAGGCAAATGCTTGGATGGCACCTTCAACATAGGCTCTCGCCGATGCCTTCCCACATCCTTTCCCCTCCCCTATCTCGGCCTGAGCCTTAGATGCCTAGAGGCCATAAATACATTTCAATTCAATGTAAATTAAGAAATTTGTCAAAATAATTTCCACACGTCGAGAATTTAAGTCAGTTCCCCTAAAGGTCTCCATGCTCATCTCTAGCTTCGGTTGTTAACCCTTTCTTAATGAGTTTACCCGTTTATTTATATAGATCTCTATCATCATTTGTGTTACCGCTGAGTGGTTCAATTGTACAGGCCGCTCGACTATTCTAAACATTTTAATGTTTGGTGTGCGATCAACCGTCTGTAATTGTACTTCAAAACCACAAAAAAGTTTTTTATATTTGACTTCGTTCGACTATGGTGGTTATGTCATGGCACAGCGATTTCTCAGCCTTTATGAAAACCTGTGTCTCAGCCCAGGTAAGTCTTCCTGGATTAGAAACTATTTGACTCAGCATACTACCGTCTAGTTGCAAGTGGTAACATAGCTCTGCTACTGCACATAATGTAACTCTGATGTGTGTTCCAAAATATTGTTGGACAATGGACAAAATTACATATTCAAGATAACGTTTTATATAGAAGGAATTCTTTCTGATACTTGAAAATCTGTTTTGAGCACTCTGAGTGCTGTATTCAATGGATTTAAAATTTTAAGCCTAAGAATTATTTCCTTTCTATAATATGGAGGTTTTTCTCATGTTATACCAAAGTTCAAAATATCTGATGGGGGACCAAGTAGGAATCTTAAATTGACACTGATATTAGTCCTGTAGAGTAGTGTATTGCTGCACAAACGTGAACTTTGAGATTACATTACTAACAGAGTTACAGCACTTTACATCTGGGAAACAGCTAGTTTTATTCCAACACTCTGAAAAGAGAATTGATTATCCTATAAAACACTAGAAATATAAAATGCTTTTTGAAATTTTGTATATAGTTGGCAACAAGCCTGCTCCCAGCACCAGTCCTCTCAACCAGTGTTCTCTTACAGTATTTGAACACGCCTTTGGTAAAACGTTGCTGCATTCTTATTGTGTTTGTACATCAGTCTTGGAAATGTGATATGTAAGTACTTTTCACTACCTTATTTTATCATCATCTGAATATTTTGGCGTGTTATATGGCAGGTGTTGTGCATTGTAATCTGATGTTGTACATGGTTCAACAGAATTTTGGAACCCATATTAGAGTTACAACATGGAGTAATAGTAGAACCATGTTACCACTTACAACTAGGCTGTAGTATGCTGAATCCATAGTTTTTAATCCAAGAAGCTACAATTTACCTGAGCTGAGAAACTGAGGTTTCGGTAAATGCCTGCATACGGAGAATTTGACCATAACACAAATATGGCTTCCATAGCCTAACAAAGTGTAGTAAGAAAAAAACAGTTTTGGTTTTAAACTACGAACACATGAGGGTAATCACATACACACAAAAACGTAAAACATAAATGGTCGAACAACCGACTTTACATAGAAAGGCCCAGTTTTTCTCTATCTCCTGAAGTATCTGAGGCCAAGTATTCACTTGAAAACTTCCGTCGTAAGACAAAAGTCTGCCGCAGACATCCGTCCTGCGACATGTGTCGGGCGACGATAGTCTGCTGACGGTAGTCTGTCACGACTAAAGTTTTCGCTTCACACCTTAGTCTGGTTTCAGTGAGAGATCATGACGGAAGCAGTGGCTTTCGCGGGTGTTTGTGCCAGCTATTTGGTTATCCAGTCTAGGAAAATATAAGCGCAAATGATATCGGATAAGAGAGTTATTTTGAAAGAGGTAACCAACATGCAGAGAACTTATTGAGAGAACTTAAATTGGAGCATGGCGTTGGGTTCGGATTTTTTACGCGTTTTAAAAACCGTTAAAAATCGAAAATCAGAATTATTTGTCATCCTAGACAGCTCAATCTTGCACCATTCGTTCCATAATTTCAAGAGCTATAATTTGGTGCATTGCTTGACTTTATTAGACCAATTTTTTAAATATGGTTTTCAATGTTAAAACAGAAATTGTTTTTTGAAAAACTCAAAATATATTTTTTTTTCTTGAAAAACAAAATATATATGTTGTGTTTCTGATTAGAATGTATGTGCAATATTTCATGATGGCATTTGATTGGGATCATGTTGAAAAATGTGTTTTAAGAGAAGTACATATCCATTTATGCATAACGTTTATAATTAGCTTAAACGGAAGTACGTACAATGCCTTTTAGCAAAGTAAATTTAATTGGTTAAAATGTAACATACAGTACCTTTATTTCAGTTCTATTGTAGGACAAGCCGAGCTGCCTAGTTCAGTGGTAAAACGTTGGCGTAACATTCGGGAGGTCGTTGTAAGATAAAATGGATTTTATGGGAGGTAAAAGCACTATGGCTTACACCCGTCCCGACGGGAGCTCGTGGGTTCCATTCCAGTGGCCGACCACTCTGACTAAGGATTTTCCAGTTTTTTTCTCAGTCACAACAGGCGAATGCCGAGATGACACCTTCAATATAGGTCTCGGACCACACTTTATAGAAACCTTCCCCTATCACGGCCTGACCCTTAAATGCCTAAGGGCCATAAATATCAATTTAAAAGGTAGTAAGAATTATTAATTTGAAATTATTTATTTACAGGCTATAAACCTACCACATTTACTACTTTATTATAATAATAAAGTGGTAGGTTCATTAGTCTGTAAGTAACTAATTTCAAACTAATAATTCTTACTGCCTTGTTTTAAATACAGACATCAGGTTGGTCTGATTAGTTTTTACTACGGTAGTTTTGTTCTACAATATTTTCAAATTTGAATTATATTTATGATCTTTAGGCATCTAAGGCTCAGGCCGAGATAGTGGGAAGGACTCGGGAAGGTGTTAGACAGGACTTATGTTGAAGGTGCCATCTCAACATTCACCTGATGTGACTGAGGAAAAACGCTGGAAAAACCTCAGTCAGGTTGGCGGCCGCTGGAATCGAACCCACGAGCTCCCGAATGCTAAGCCAATGCTCTACCACTGAGATACCGCGGCTCAGTTTGTTCTACGAGTACAATAGAACTGGAATAAAGGTACTGTATGTCACATTTTAACCAATTAAATTTACTTTGCTAAAAGCCGTTATACGTACTGCCGTTTAAGCTAATTATACACGTTATGCATAAATGGCTGTGTACTTCTCTTAAAACATATTTTTCAACATGATCCCATTGATCCTTCTTTCCCTCTTCAATGGGACCTAATACGAACAAATTATTATAGATCATGGAAAGATTTTAACTCATAGCTTTTCCTCAAAATAACAATAATTTATTATTGTTATACAGCTTAATAGATTTTTTTCAACGAACGAATGTAATAATTTTTTAATCAACTAAAAATCCGTCTTAAAGTTTTGTATTATTGGGCATGAATGTCTTTTTAATTTTATTTATTTTAATAATATTTTTGTATTGTATGTTTTGTATTGCATGTTTCTTTGCCATGTTTGGGTCATCTGGTAGGATGTGGAAAGTATGTCATCTGGTAGGGGGGGTGAAAAGAGGGTAGTAGAAGCACCAAACTCAGCCGTGGAAGACATTTGTCCCCTTGTTTTTCGTCCACACCAGAGGACCCTTGTCTGTGTCTTCCATCTCGGTCGGGAGACAAAAATCCAAAGATTTATATCTGAAAACTGACCGCGGTTGGTCTGTGAAGAAATCCAAGACTGTCCACAGACAGTCTGCAGACTGTCGGCAGACTCGAGTCTGCATGTCTCTCGACAAAGTCTTCGAGTGAATACGCGGCCTGAGAGAGATATTTTGATTTATGTCTCTAAACCCACATGGTGCGTTACTGTACTGGTTTGTTTTTGTTTCGGTATTATTGCTTAGCCATTGCTGCCCTGCTTATTTTATTTTCTCATTAAGCATAATGCACACTTCATTAAACCGAAATTTGTTTATCTGCCATTCCGATTCACATACGCGTTCCTTCGCTGCGCCTTTCAATGTGACGGATTTTCTCCCAAATTTTATTCACACAAATTTCATTATTAATGTTATCTTCATTATTAACCTAAGATTTCGAACTCATTTGTGCTTTAAAGTTGGTAATCTGTTTTTATGTTCACATTATGTCATCCTTTGCTTTCTCTGTTTACAAAGCACAACTTTACCCTGACTTTTGTGATAAAAAACTAATGGTTGGTCTCCCATTTCAGTGCTCTGTGTGCTCCAACGTTCATTATGTTGGTGTGTTTTCATCTGTCTGCTAATGTGTGATCGATCTTGTTCTGTGTTTTGATATGCAGATATATCCATGTGTGTTTGAGTGTATCTTTGTGTTCAAAGTACTTACAATTTACTATCAGGATATTCGAAGTTGTGATAAATTTTAGCATTAAGCCATTGTTTTTGCTGATTTGGTGTAAACTTGGTTTTCATGTCGTAGATCTAAATGTTCGTGCGCCTTTTGATTCTGCAGTTGCTTTGAAATCAGCCAACATAATTTTCGTGTTAAACTGCAGTAAACGGTAAAACAACCTTTCCAGGTCTTCGCAAAATGTATCTTCGTCATTGGCATTAGCTTCTTCGGTTCGAATAGCCATGTTGCACCATCGAGTACGCATCACAACGTAGTTTCTCTGACGAATTGGACATGCACCGTTGGAACTGTACTATTTTTTAATGAGGGATACTGCTGCAAAATTTTGTGAATGAATTCTATCATACTAGGAACTGTTTACCCTGTCTTCCATCGCTAATAAATCCAACCCCTACTTCTCAGTCTCTAGTACCATTAACTGAGGGGCGTCCACTTTGTATAAGAATCGTACATCCCAGGTTCCTAGTCTTAGTTCTTTTTTAATCCTGTCACTCGATCCCCTTGAAGCAGTCACTGTCCGGAGATCCTAATGGGGGGACTAGTTAACCTCCTAAATATTTTACCTCAGAATAACTCCAAGAACTATTTTTAGTATTTCTTGGCATGATTTAGCGGTCCAGAGCTACCAGCTCTACTACCTCGCAGTAAAAGCAAAAGTTAAAGATGTCATTATCTGTCTATCTCTGAGCCTTGTCGCGATGTCATTCACCTTCAGGCACAGGGTAGTAATAGTAAAGCTTCTTCTCTTAGTCATGGTTATCTTTCCTTATCCTTATCCTTTGTAAATCTATCTATACCAAATATAGGCAGCAGTACTAGTTTTGTTCCGCCCCGGTATATTGCCGTTACCAACCATATATTTTCGTTATTCTTCTGTCTGCCACCTAGAGAGGCGCCTGGTGGGAGACTAGTTACTCTAGGCTGAGAAAAGTCCAACGAAAGGAAATGGAAGGGGAACATTTGTTTGGTCCACTAAAAGGTAGTTTAATCGTATGAAATTAAATTTAGTTTTGGACTTTAGTCTTCTATATCTCAAGTTAATATAGGATATGTGAAACAATGTGGGAAGAAATCGACCTGGGGTTAAGTTTCAAGCATCATACGGGAATTTAGTGATGTGAATGAGGAATTTTTTTGGATAATTTCCCATCTGGATGGTCGCCACTCGTATCGAATCCAGGATCTTCCGATTGTTACACCAATGCTCTAGCAACTAAAGTAAAGCAGCTTGGTAAGTAGTTTAATGTTTAAAGAAATGTGGGTTGTATCTGAAATAATGTTTCGCAAAAATCCTTGATTCTGCTTTATCACGTTGTTCTTTACCTTGAGGTAGTGTTGTTTAAGAGATTCTTGGAATTAGCCTGGGCATCGATTGGATGTCCAGCTATTATTCTAAAGGCAGTTGATGACCTTCTCGTGAAATAAGATAACAATACGTTTCCTAGAAACTGCATAGAAAGACAATATTTTGTATCTTTGTTATGTTTCAAAATATCTTTACGACTATGTAACGTGATCCGCGACCCTTTCTAAGTAAAAAGAAAATTATCGATTGCATCTCTTTGTAGCTTCTCATTCTTTGTTGGTACCTCACTCAAAGGCTTCCTTTTTTAAATAAAGTTCATTGGTTCGTCGGATCCCCTCCGCTCTCTCTTCCTGCAAATATGCATATCTTGGAGTGTTTTTGTGTCTACCTGTCTATCTCAAGTAGCTTCGACATCCCACATAAAAGCATTTTCAAGCTTGTCAGATAATGTGTTATGCGATAATATTTTGAAGTAAAAATATTCACTGCTCATGCCCGAGTGAAGCGTAACAAAAACATATTGTTTCTGAGATAGATTTTGTATCTATTTATTTCGTGTTTTGTTTGAATGGTTATACCCGTTCTTAACGATTTGTTAATTTTCTAAAGAAGAGATTAGAAACAGATGTTCAGAAAGTGGACTATGAACCACTGTGTTGAATGAAAACTTGGTTGACCAACCAGGGTCTATTTTGTGCCTGTGAACAGATAACTAGGTAAGAGTGTAAAGAAGTTATGCAAAGTGAAACAGCAACATGTATTTGTAAACAGAACAATATCGTTAATGCCAGAAACACAAATTGAAACACCATAGTATGGTACCGCTATGTCAAAGCAAATTTGCTGTGCTACATACTTTATCGTTTAACTTTGTTTTAGATCTTAAGATTATTGAAGCAATTTTCGGATAGGTCTATGTGGCCTTTCTCGCGAAATTACTTAAAAGTAGCGCCATAGTATATTGAATAAGCCCTCAATTATTTTTTCTCTCAACGATCGAACCCAAGAGAATAATTTCTTTATAAGATCACAGTGTCTTCTGGAAGACGGACTTATAGTCATTGTCGGGAAATCTTGTATTCCCGTTACGCCTGAGCGTAAGTTTGACCAATGAAATATAATTACGAACTGTAGTGTCTATGCTCGTGTGCGATCTATGACATAGATTTTTTATGACGATTTGTTTTATGGATTCGACATGTTTTAAGGATATATACAATTTATCAGATATGTCCATTCATTATTTTGTAGCATATATGTTTCGTTAAGCAGCTACTATTGTCTCTTGTGTAAGTTGATTTCCTTGGCGGGCTACTTGGATGTAAGCTCTATCTTTCTTCGACCTGCACACAGAATTATTATCAAGATAAATTCCAAATAAATTGGTCTGTTTTCGTACAAGTTGTCTTGTTGTTTCATATTATTGTCTTGTTCTACCATCTGGCCGTAATTACTGTCATCGTCTCGTTTCATTTGACAATCTTCCTTAAATTCAAAATTTCTAGGAATTCGCTTTAGTACGTTAGTTTCGTTAACGAGAATCAATGAGTTCCCACGAGCCATAAGGTGTTTAACAATGGAAGACAAGTGATTTTAAAATCAGCTACAAGGAGTGACTGTAGCTGAGGTTGTAGAGCACTGGTTTTTCACGAACTCAAAGAGATCGTGAGTTCAAACCCAGCAGCCAACCATCCTGACTGAACTATTTACAGAATTTTCTCTCAGCTAAAGAAGTCAAATGCTGGAATAATACATTCAAAGTAAGCTCTGATCGACTACATATTCTATAGTTTTGTATAAGCACCACCAGGGTAACTGTCTCTTATGAAGTGCTGACTGAAAAACACAACTTAGTACACATGTTTCCTCTCTTTCTTTTCCATTTTGTTTGATTAATTATCTTCTTGTAGCTAAATTCTAATACAAATATTAACAAACAATGTGGAGGCTGATATATTACACGGTCCACTTCTATATTTTAAAAATAAATCTATCAACATTCAAAATCGTCAGGGTCAAGATGGCGGCCATACCGAACGTACCCTCTAACTTATACGTAGTGTACTTCACTTAGTAATTAGTAACAAATGTTTATTTGTTTTATTCTCCTTTAAGCGTTTTACACACAAGCAGGTGTTTCCAGACGTATATCGCTCTAAGTACGTATTCTTATGACTCAGAATATTTGCTACCGCACCGTCTTTACGGACAAGAGCCTCTTTAACCTTTCTTTATGGGCGTTCACTGCTAGTTTGGTCAAGACGGGGTTTTGACTAATCTATAGGTTTACTTCCAACATTTTGTAAAAATGAAACGCTTTTGTATTATGTCTAACTTATATTGATTTCTGCAAGAAAGGCTCGTAGCGGTTTATTATATATATATATATATAAGTTATATATATATATTTCAAAATGATAACATGGTTGAAAATAAATACCCATATAAAAGGTAAAGCAACTCCTGTGCGATACACACATTCCCCCTTGAACGACGCATGTGAGATGTGGAGACAGCGCTCCGTATGTTCTCGGCCAACGATACGAAGTAAGTTGGGGTCACCAGTCCCACGCTCGACAGCCGACTTGGTATCTCTGCGGTCTAAGGCGTTAGGCCAACGACTCGAAGGTCCCGGGTTCGAATTCTGGAAGGGGCATGAATGTTTGTTATTATGAATTATAAGTAGAAGGTAACGGATAATCGTGACGAGCCGAAGTCAGAAAGTTACTAGAATGGGCCATACAAAATATAATAAAGTTCCCACGCTCGACCGCTTTTACCTTCCCAAAATGTCCAGGAGAACCAAGGATAGGCTACATATGAGATAATCAAGTTGATAAGAAGCTGCGTGTACCTCAGAGGGCCAGGCATGGGAGCACTGCGAGAAAAATCTCCAGTGCCATGGCCAGGATTTTAAACCGGACCGCCCGATTTGTAGTCAGACCCGCTGCCGCCTAAGTCACGGCGATTCCAGACATTTTAACACGTTTTTATTAACTCGGTTTCTTGTATCTCTGTTAGGTACAAAATAAACATAAAAGCAACTCGTTTTCTTGTCTGTCTGTTCGGTACAAATTTTGTAATCAACTTTAAACTCACTTCCCATCATCCGATTTCTTTGACTTTTTTTAAAATTTGCTTGCTTCTAATGACAATACAATATTCAATCATTAGACATACGACAGAATAATCCAGTTAACTGTAATTAATAAATTAAAAACTCGCTTTCTTGTCTGCCTGTTCGGTACAAATGCAATCGATTTTAAACTAACTTCCCGATGAGCTAAATACTTGAAATTTTAAACATAGCTCAAATCTGGATGACGATGCAATATTAGCTTACGACATTTTGAAAAAGTCGCCATCTTCGATCCAAAATGGACAACAAACCACCGCTGTATAGAATACACAGGCTAAGCAACTGGAGCAATAGAAACGAAATTTGGTATAAGGGTTCACTATCACCAACGTTACGAAAATATTACCAAACGTTTCCAAAGATGCCATCTTGGATACAAAATGGCGGACACAAAAATGAATTTTTTACACCGTTTCAGCTAGAGAAATGAAATTTGGTATGAAGGTACACGACCACTAGTAGCTTAAGATACTATAACCTAAACCACTGGGGCTAGCGAAATGAAAGTTTGTATGAAGGTACATTATCACCAGGAGGTTACGAAAATATTAACAAATTTCTCCAAAGATGGCAGCTTGGATCCAACATGGTGGACACAAAAATAGTTTTCCATACCGTTTGAACTAGAGATACGAAATTTGGCATGAAGGTCTATCATAACAAGTAGTTTATTGTAACTACAATAGTAACAACATTATAACAATAACTATTAAAACATTTTGAAAACGTCGCCATCTTGGATTCAAAATGGCCTCCCAAATATCATTTTCCATACCATTCGAGCTAGAGAAATGAAATTTTAAATGAAGGTATATCATCATGAGTAAATCACAATAATATAATAAAACGTTTGAAAAAATCGTCATATTTGATCGCAAATGGCCGCCAAAACATTTTTGAAACCACTAAATCTAAAGAAACGGAATTAGGTATAAAGGTTGTAATGGTCCTACGGACATTCATTCATTTTTCTGAATGTTTAATCTTCTCAAATTTTTCGCAGTATTTTTTTCTTTGCTTTCATTATTCATTTAAAATGAAAAAAGTTTGAAGAAACTAGATTTGGGCAAAAGATGTTTGTACATTATGAGAGATATAAATTGAGGGAATTTTAACAGTGATTTTCTTTTCGATCGTCTTTTGTTTACTTGTTCTCGTCAAGGAGAAACTTGCGTCTACACACAGGACTCTGGAATTAAAATGGCGGCTTACTAAAGCGGAAGTAGTCCACTCTCGCTTATCCTGAACGATAAGTAACAGCGAAAAGAGCTCAACCCAGCCGCTGCAGTTTGGTCTTGTGGTCAAGACGCTAGATAGCTGATCCAAAGTTCCCGGGTTCAAAGCCTGGCGTCGACTTTTTACATATTTAAAAAAAAGAAAATTAAAGTTTTTTCGTTTTCTATGTAAATACACAAAAGAAAATTTAATGAAAGTTGTGATTTACAATTTTAAAATATGCCACTAAAAACTAGGATGTATATAAACCCACCAGGGCAGGATGCGTCCGAAGGGAGCTGGGCGGCGTTAGCCTTGGGGGGGGGGGGGCCCCCCCCAATGGTGGGGGGACGCATAAGTACTGTTTACTCAAAAGTTCTGTTTAGGCAAAAGTTCTGTTCAGGCAAACGTTCTGTGCCGTACCGGAAGTGTTTCCAAGTGTGCCGCCATTTTAATTCCAGTGACCTGCGGCTAGACGCACGTAAGGAGAGAAGCGTAGTGGTGTGCCGCTTTTCTGTGCTTTATTGAAGAAAGCGTAACTTCGTTCCTTTTCGGATAGATTATGCATTGAAGCTGGTAGACAAAGGATTCGTTTTCTTGTTTCGTGTTTTCTGTTCTTCGTTTTAATGCGGAAGAATAGTAATTCTATTTTTTTGCAGTTTAGCTTTAGAATAAAGGCACATAAATAGTTGTTTCGTCAAGGATTGATTTCGCTTCGCAATGTGGCTCTGTAACTGTGTGTTGACCAGTGACTTCGCCAGTGCCTCGTGCCGAGAGTTCCTCCCGAAGGTAATACATTGTCCAACACGTTAAATGCAGCTAAAACTTAATTCTGTTTCTAGCTTAAATCGGAAGGGCTTGTTAGTTGAGATTAAAACTGCAAACGCTAAATTTAAATTGTGATAAATACGGAAGGGTGAGTTACTTGACTAAATCTTTTTTCTTCTTAAAAATGGTGGTTTAGTAAGTTTGACTTGTTTCGTTAAATAGTGAGATAAATCAGTCAGAAGTAAAGCTTTTGTAAATCTTGAATTTGGAACGCGTTTAAACAAGTAAAGTTCGTAATAAATAATCCACAATCATTCTGAGAGAATTGCAGGAGAAGTAATTAACTCATTGGCTCCTGTTTTTGAAAGTTAATGGAGAGGGTTAATTGTAAAGCTGTTAATTTCATTAACCTTCAGGTAATAAGCATTTTGTTGATGGATAATATTGCTGCATAAATTAGTTGAGATTGTGATTAGTTCAATCTAGGAATTATTATTTTTTGATAATTTTGAGTAGGGTTTAAGATTTTCTAGGAGATTTGGCATTGGAAGTAACCTTAAAACTCCTAAGTTGCTCTAACGCGATAATCTCTTTCGAAGTTAAGGTACGAGTAAAAATAAGTTCACTAACGAAATAAATTAACTAATTCAGAGCTCTCTTTACCAAATTTTTAAGTAATAATAAATTTTCTTAATTTATTAATAAGCAATTATAATCCGTGAATTTTGAATTAAGGAAGAAATTATAGACAGGAAACCAGTCAAAAGCGAGTTCATTTGATAAGATTTATAATTTTTCGGGGAAAAAAGTGTTAAGTAGAAATCGTGCGACATTGTCGATAATTAAAATCAGTTCTAAAGGTGTTGTGACGGAGTGGATTGAATAGCTATTTTAACATGTAGTGCGTTAGGATTTTGATATTTGAAGAGTTTCTGTTTGCTATTCGTTTTTCTTTTCGCATGAGTTTGTTGGAATTTATGGTGACTTGTTGGACATCCGTTCCATTGAAAAATTTTAATCATCGAATCCAAGGCCCTTACGGAAGTAGAAGAGACTGCGGTTTAAATACTGTATCTTTTTTTCTAAGGGCTGTCCTTATTAATGCTGATTGGTAAGTGTTGAAGTTTTTCTTTTTTTTATAGAGATTTGAATGTGGCGTATGTGAGTTCTTGAATTGAGCTTTGAATGTTAATTGTTGTTTGTTGTATTCAATATTCTTTGAATCGTGATTTCGTATCGAAAATTCCGCTCCGGTCAGGACTTTGTTACCGGAATTTGTTTTCCCAGGAAGTTTCATATTTCTCATAAAATAAATAAAATAATGTCCAAATAAATAATTAGTATTGCTGCGATTGTTCATTCAATTAATGCTAATTGTGATAATTTATTGCGAAGAAACTGTAGATTCATTGGTTTCCTGTAATTAAAATAAATTATAATTAGCTAAATGTTCGCATTGTTTTTGCTTTTTTGTTGAAATAATTATAGTTGTAAACATAAGATTGGTGACAATAGAATTCATTTTCGCTGTTATTTGAAGTTATGTGGAATCCAATTCAGTTTGGAATTTGGAATTATACTTAATAAATCATTGAGCTTATCCGAATGTGTTTTTATTTTTATCTTTTGTTAGAAGTTCCTATTCTAATTTTGTCTTTTTTGGATTGTTTGTTCGATATAAATGCGGACGTTGCTGACCCGGATTTACAAGGGGGCTTCTTGCGTTTTATTCCTGGAATTATAATGATAATTTGTTTTGAATAACTAATGAGTGAGGTATGCTTAGAAGGTGTATGACCAAGAGTTGGTCAGAGAACTAATTAATTAAAAATGATTTTATTTTTAAAAGAACGCTCTTTAAAAATAGACTAAAAAGTAAAAAAAAAGAATTAATGGTATGGATCGGAAAATAAAAGCGTGGGTGTTCTTGATTACCTTATCATAAAATCAAAATTTTGGAGAGCACCCAGGCTTTTATTTTCCGACTTATGAAATTATTATTTTTTACTTTTCAGTCCATCTTAAAAAAGCGTTTTTTAAAATCCTTTCTTAAGTAATTATTAATGATACTTCTTACGAAAATGATTTTTTTTGTCAGAGTTAGAGTATCGTTCAACTGTAATAAAGAAAATCTTTAAACTACAACTTCTGAAATCAGCATTGTATCGTATGTTTCTGGAAATGTCTTCCACGCACACAATTTGAACATTGTGTGAATTGAATTATTTTATTTTAAATAAACGCCTGATGCTTATACCACCCAACCAACATCAGAGTATAATGGGTGGTAGAATTGGAAGTATAGCGCGGCTGTGAATATAGCTATCCTTTCCCTTCGTACTTTCTAACTTTTTATAAGTATATTTTTAGAAAATCTTTAAATATTAGTTAGAATATAATAATTAATTATTAGTTTACGAGATTATCTCTGGGTAAAGCAACAGGAGGTTCATTGAAACAATTAGTTCTGAATAATCTTTCTTTTTTCTTCCCACATATATTTTGAGTGCACGTAAATAATTCAAAATGGGTTATATATACAGATGCTTATCAGAATAATGGAAACACCTGTAGTTGGCAGCACGTCAGATGTATTTGTTGGCAGTGGTGTCGTGGCGACCGCAGCGCCGAACTGGTGGTGGTGGTGTGTTAGGTCGGTCTCCATACTACGTCAGGCGTCGTGGAACAGGAGTGTGCAGTGGCTGCAGCAGACGGAGGTAGTGTAAAATGGGAGACCTCTCAGAGTTTCAAAGAGGGCACATTGTTGGTGCGCGGTTATGTGGAGTGAGTGTGACGGCAGTGGCTAGCGTGTTAGGTGTGTCGCCAGGAACAGTGTCGAAGGTGATGACGGCCTACATAACACACGGGAAAACCACATCGGGGAAGCGGAACAGTGGGCGGAAGAAAAGCATCAGTGACAGGGCACGCCGGGTATTAAAGCGCATTG
>JAGDQP010020596.1:0-31975 GCA_022664845.1 Lepisma saccharinum | reverse complement strand
TAACTTACGGAGTTTGTTCCACATAGCTTTTGGGCTACTGCTGTTATTAATATGATGGGGGAAATAAGCTACTTTCTCCTGTCTTATAACGGTTGTTGTGAAGTTACGGAGCTGTTTATACTCATCCCAATGTATTTGCAATTTTGTTCGTTTATATTTACGGTGCGCATTATCTCTTAATTTCATTAACAACCTTGTGTTGCTTGAAATGTAAGGTAGTTTGCAGGCTGTTATTTTAGCAGTGGAAATCGGGGCATATTTATCAAATATGTCTATAAGGGACTTCTGTAAAAATTCAACTTTTTCATCGACTGATTCATATGATTTGAGTGCATCCCAGTTAAATGATCTTGCACTCTGATAAAATTCACGCTCATCAAAAGAAGAGTAATTGCGGTAAGTTATATATACTGGTTCGCTTCTGCGTGGTTTGATTACGTTTAAGGTTACCGTAGTTAAACAGTGATCAGAGCTTCCTATTGGTTCGTACACTTCGTGCGTAAGCACATTGTTTACGTTATCTGTTATGATCAAATCAAGCAGCGATTCCCCTGATTCAGTTATACGGGTGGGTTTGTTGACAAGTTGAACTAGCTGGTATGTATCTAAAATATTCTTTAAATATATGGTTTCCGGGTCCTCTGAAGACATTTGATTACAATTAAGGTCACCAAGCACGAACAAATTATCAACCTGTGAATACATACTCGCTATCAGATCTTCTAGAGCTGACAGTTTGTAGTACGGTGTACTAGGAGGTCTGTACGCTCCAATTATTCCTATTCGCGTAGCATTAATTTTAACAATAATATTCAGGCACTCAATATGATTCTCACCCAGTACTAGCGCCGGGTTATATATTTTAATATCTAAATGATTGCGATAATATATGGCAATACCCCCGCCTCGCTTAAGTTGTCGGTCCTCACGCATTACACTGTAGCCAGCTACATCGAGTGCAGCTGTTATGGATTCGTCTAACCAAGTTTCCGTAATGAGAAGAATTTCGTATTGTTGCTTGTAAAGAAGCAAGCTAATTTCGTCCATTTTATTTAGCATTGAGCGAACATTAGCATGGGCTATTGTAAAATTTGCAGGTTGCAGCGACATGATTTATATGGGGAATCGTTTAGTTATACTTCGAGATTGCATGTTCATGTGTTGTAGCTTTACAGCGTGGATCGGTCTGTCTGTATTTTTATGGTAAATAATCGTTACTATGACAACTAAGCTACTTCTTGTATTGGTGACAAACAAATAGTTACAAGGATGCTCTTTCTTCCACTTACCTATGACTTTTTCTTCCAAACAACTGCACTCATTGGTAAAACTGATCCTACTTCTTCTACAAGATATTCTAGGTTGTTCACTGAATATTATCAAACCACACATATATAAGTAAACAAACACACTAACAGAATCACAACTGACACATTTAGCGCATGTGGTAATCAAAAGCTTTATACGAAACATGTTGTAAAAAAAAACAAAAAAAAAACTATGTACGTGTATAGTTACTGGAAATAGTAAGTGACAATTCACAATCTACAGTACACTTTAATATGACTATACACATATATGCACCAATATACACACAGAAGCAGAAACACACACACACACACACGAATTACAAACAAGGATGAAAAAAAAGAGATTAATACGGCTTGAATGAAAAAAAAAAAGATTAATACGGCTTGGTTGAATAAAAGAAGTCCAATATCCATTCACGTCAAGGTATGTAGGTGTTCATTTGACCTTTCTCAGTTCAGCGGTTGATGTGACATAATGCTTTTTGTCATTAAGCTTAACAACCACCTTTCCATCTTCCGTCCATGAATTGCGCCCCCCGAATTTCTTTTTAGCTTCTTGTAAAAGCTGTAGGCGAGACTTGCACAAATCTTCATTTATATAGATGCCTTTGTCCACCAGTTTCCTCTTGTTTTTCAACACTTGCATCTTCGTCCTATGGCTAACAAATTTGACAATAACCGCCCTCTTTTTATTGCTAGGAGGTCCTGTTCGATGAGATCTACAGATGTCTGTTACCTCCACATTTAATTCCATTATGTTATTGAAAACATCACACACAAGGTCATCAGTATTCTCATTTGCTCGCTCATGTAATCCAAAAATCCGAATCGAGTTTCTTCTTTGATATTGCTCTAATTCAGTCATTTTGTCTTCCATTTCCCTCTCCAAGATTTTAACTTTATTTTCTAGGTTGGCAACCTTGCTTTCATATTCATGTATCTTATCTATGTTGAAGTTACTGTTTTCTTGCAGTGATTGTAGAACTGCTTTTGTGACACGGTCTACAATAAGGTCTGCCAAACACTTTTGAATCACATCCGTTTTCAGCTGTTCACTAACACACTCGTGAATTGTCGAAAGCAAGTTGTCGCTAATGTCCTTTGCGGATCCACTTAGTTGCTTCCTGGGGTCATTGACCGCCAACTGTTGTCCCTCCGGGTTCCTTGAGCGCTCACCCTCTCTCTCTCTCTGGTTGATCTGCGCGGCGTTACCTCTCCAGCTGCACCTCGTTGTTGCTTCGTGTTCGGAGGCTTTGGCATATTGAGCTTTTTTTTTCTTTTTATGAAGAGAAAATAATAATTATGCACTAAATAATCACTTCACTCTCGGGACGTTTAGCTTTTCTTGTGTACGAGGGATTCACGCAGCAGATACTATATTTTAAACGGACTTTACATGTCTTTTACACCTACACAGCACTTAACTTGTGGACACGACGTTACTGCGTCCTCAGCACGGCAGTCATACTTTCGATTAACCGTTGTACATATTCTTACGAAAGAAACGCCTTCAGCTTCACCTAGTAGAAGCTGTGAATAATGCCAAATATGCAGTTACAAAGTTTAAAAGAGATAAAGCAAATTGTCTGAGGGAAAACAAAGCAAATCGTAGTATATTTGAGTTTGGAAAAATGTATGAAAATATTTACAAAAATCCAGAAAATGAAGTCTAATTACAGTATACGACATGCCCTTTCACGTTTGTATCCCGAATTTTTTTTAGAGTTTTCACGAATTTTGGGGAGGTTCAAAGAAGATCTGGATGTGAAAATTAGATAACAAATACTGCATCTTTTAAAATTACACCAACAAACTTGTGGAGGTGATTCCTTACATCAAAACAAGACGAAAATTCCTGAGACAAATTTTCGAAATGTGTTTAGTTTCGAAGCTTAAGGGTCCCGAAAGTGTGGGAAAATGAACTTCAGACCTTCACATATCTAACATTACCAAAAGTAGAGTTGATATGGCATGGTTCCGTCAAAGACTAAATCTATACTATCCCAAAATGCATCTTTCAAAATCCTACAATGGGCGAGCAAGGGATTCCCCAAAGGAATTAAAGGATTCTCAGAAATTCTTTAAAGATTGTCGAAATGAGCATGAATGGGACGGTTTTCACCAGGAAACAATTATTCGTTTGAGCACACTCGATATCTCAATTAGATTGCATACACCGAACAATTTTAAGAAATGCGTCGTTGCATAACAAGCAGGAGTAAGAATTTCATAATTTCATCGAATGTTTTATTTCTTATCAAAGAGATCAAATATCATTGTCCGATTGGATGCTGAGGATGACGTATGTCGTGCTTACACGGGAAGTCTTTCAACTCATGCTATTTTCGATCCACCTCTACCTCAGAAATATTCCGGAATCTCCTACTTCTTTTGGGGAATCCCTTGCGCGCTCATTGCGGAATTTTGAAATATGCATTTTCAAATAGTAGGAAAGGTTTAGTCTTTGAGGGTACCGCGCCGCATCAGCTATACTGTTCGTGGTGTTAGAAATATGAATCTCTAAGAATCATTTCCCCACGCTTTTGGCATCCAGTAGCTCTGAAACTGCACATTTCTAAAATTTGACACACTAATTGCGAATTTTGAAAGCGAAACTAATAAACGTGCAATGGAAGCATATCAGATTTCCAAGCTTTAATAAAGTGCTTCAGATTTTGTACAGCCTGCAAACACATCTACGCCAAAGATTATATTTTATAATCTGAAAAGAATAATTACGTATATCTTTGAAAAGTTCAAACTTTCAAATGTGCCTGAACGGTTTGGTAGTTTTACAAGAGAAAACTGTCATCAAAGTAAGCGTATAAGCATTAGTAAATGGTCGAGAAACTCTTCGTTCTTTACAAAATCCAGCCTGATGTTTCAAATATGGCTAAATTTGTATTAGAATTATGGCTGAACTATGCAAAATATACGGATGTAACATATTCATGCAGTTAATACTTTCCCGCACAATACCGAAATTATGCTGTTCTAAAATTATAGAAAAACAGTCCCTAAATATATTGTTTTTAAGAAATTTGTTTTGCTGGGTTGCATAACTGACACGGATATGATTTTCTATTTATCCCCTCCCTTTAGAAATTCTTATCTATGCTACCGGAATGGAACGAGGGGTCGCATCCACGGATCATATTGTCAGCGTTCTAGAAGTCAAGGCTCACAGTGAAACCTCAATTCTTGCAAAGAAAAACTTTACAATTCTTCCTTTACTATGTGGTTTTGTTGATTACGGCTGGTCAATAAATCCTCTTGACACAAATATATGACAATTTCCTACGCATCAATAATACAAGAAGCGTGCAATCATCCTGGTTTAACATTAAGGGGGAGGAGAAGGGGGTATGAAGTTCGTCGCGATGGTATGGCAGGAGCTGTTGTCCACTTGTTCCATAGAGGTGAGAGAGAACATGAATTTAGTTTTATTTATGGCATCCCAGGATCAAGCTGTTCTGTTATACGTCGAGGAAGAGGATGTTGGAAGGTTGTCGGCCAGGGCCCGCGATGCTATTTCACTTGGCCCTCGTCAAAATATGAAGTTTGTACTAGGTGTTACGCGCACCTAATATGTTAAGTTTCAGTAGGTTATACTAATGTATTAAATACATTGAACTTACAGGTAAGCTTTGGCGCTGCTATTTAGACCCTATATAGAACAGAACGACTTTCAAGAAACTGAGAGACGAAATAAGCTACCGTTTTCCATACTCCCATGAGAAGCAAAGTATTATAGCAAATCCGCATATAATTTTGTGCCCCTTTTGTCTCGGGGATTCTCAATATGGCACCACAAACTCAACTGAGAGAGTATGAGGGAGAAAAGGAATTATTTTCAAACATCATCCACTCAGGGACAGTTGCTGCGCACATCACTGATATTTTGAGAAATATAAGAGTCGCTAATTTTATTGTAATTTCTACAGCAATAAATGAGAGCACTGATATAAAACATGGCACAACTTACTATGTTTATTCCAAGTGTGGACAAAGACTCGATTGTAAATTAGGAACTTCCAGATGTGGTACCGGTACCTATAAAAGACACTATCACAGCAAATGATATTTTCGTATCTTTCGGCCAGATATGGTGGGTGTTAGATCGTCCATTTTCGCTTCAAAATGGACAAGCCTTAGTGTTTTACGCTTGTTGTCGGTGTCCGACCCGTTTTTTATTTACGTATCGCACTGTGCATATAATAGCAAATGATGTACAACGTAAGCCCCCATTCATTCAGCCAATCATTCAGGTATTCAGAGTCGAGTCATTGCACAAATCCTGCTATTCGAACAATTCAAATAAGACGACATTGATTTGTGCAATTAAAAACACGGAACATTTGACTTTTTGAACTTTCATAGAACATAAACCTAAAATAGTGCGTAAAAAAAACTAAAAAAAATCATTTTTAATATTCTCAACGGATACTATCAATAACACTATTACTTAATATTATAAGAGCGGAAATATATAATTGACTAAGCAACAAAATCTTCTTTACACGAAAAGCTAGTTTTTCTGAAAGAAATGCCCATTAAAATTACTCTGTTCCCTCATTTAAATGATATTATTTTTTATTACTTGGAGGTCAACTATCGTCGTCCGTTACATATCGTCGCCAATTTTCCAATACCGCCTAACAGTCATTTTGGGCGAAAATAACTTCTCCGTGTTTTGACTCGCATTCTGTCAAGGCAGCTATCCCCGAAATAGTTCTTAGTTTCCTTACAAGATAGTGGTGTAATACCGACAAGAGTAGTACCGCATATTCACAAATTCAAATGTTATGTGTAGTATAATATAGAACACGTTAAAAAAAACAACTCAGAATTGACATTTTTGTTTCTTAACCCATTTTACATTTCAACTCTTCAATTATATGAATCGTCGTGGCTAAGGTCAGTTCCTGCTTGGCGTTGGAAGTTCGAGGTTGGGATGGTCTGGAGCTGCAGTGTGCAAGTGTGAGAGGGCACTGTAGTGAACAGAGTGGGCGATTTGTGCTGAGAGTACGTTTATAGATAATGGCTAGTGCGTTACAATCAATTACACGTAAGCATACTTTGCAAATCGATTTACATAATATAAATGAGAAATTGGACTTACTAGAAGTACATGAAGCAATTAGACGGGGCTTTGGTTTAGAAGTACATGAGGTGGAATCGCTTGAACCAGATTTTTACTATCGTAAGATATTCATACGCTGTATCAATCAACAAGTAGTTGAACGCACATTAAAACATTGTCAAGGACAACTACGATATTATTCGGATTCGGAGACATTCATTTTACCTGTGTCGATTGCAAAAAATACAACGATTGTGTCTTTTTGGGTTGTACCGACTGAAGTTAGTGATGCAGTGCTGAAACAATATCTTAGTTCTTATGGAGTGACCACAAAAATCATACGTGTGCGTTACCCATCTAACCTTTACCCATGTCCAGTTTATTCGGGTAAGTGTGTAGTACATTTTTCACATGTGGTACACCAAATTCCGATGTATTTAACTATTAATGGATTTAAAATCCAGTCCCGTATTCAAAATCAACCACAAATTAGAGAAGTTATTGCAGAACCAGCAGCAGGACAACTCACCACCAGGTCGGCCCCTGACACGGCACCGTCACCTCAATTAGATGCAATTAATTTTCCGCCACTTGTTAATCCAGAAATCACTAAGGTGACTGATAAAATAGAGTCTAGTGGCAACCCTGATACGCAAAGGGAGAGAGAATTGGAGGGGAAGGGCATTCTGCCTGAACAGCTGAGTGCTACGTCATCCACGTCTTGGGAGGTAAAAGTATCAGCAGGCGTCAAGGACCAAGGTCACGGCCCCACAGCACAGGTTGTAGAGGCGGAAGTAAGTGACACGATAGAACAAAAGGTGGAACACGATAACGTGTGTGGTGAATCCACGGGTGTCTTTGAAGTGCCCCTACTGGGGTCTGAAATAAAAAATAGTGGTGTGCATTTATGCAGTCCAGTAGTTTTGATCCCTAGTGCTAGCAGTGTCGTACTGCGGGAGCAAGTATTAGGTTCTCAGATAGCGGAACCTCCACCCCCCACCAGTGGGGAAGTGTATTTAGAAGTATTTTCAGAAGACGACATTGAAAAAGGTGCAAGTGGTAAACGAGGAAAGAGTGTCAAGAGTGGTTCAGAGGTCGTGAATACTCCCTTGTCTCGTAGTAAATTGAGAGCGCAGAAGAAAGCAAAACTCAAAGGATCGGTGACTACGATGTTAACTCGATCACAATCTTCGAGCCCGTCCAGTGGGGAGTCAGCGCAACAACTATTGGATGCGGAACAAGTAAGCATAGATAAGTAAAATCTGGTGCTATTATTCAGGTATGACTTTTCTCCTTAATAGATTTTGAAGTGCTTAATTTGACACCATGTTACTTTGGTCATTTGTGTGGACGTTTATGACTTCAATGGTCATAAAGGCCCTAAATCTCAATGGTCCATTCCATTTTATAACACACTTTTCAATTATGACATTGAATCAAAAACTTGCAGGAGTGTTTTTGTCCGACAAGATCTCGAATATTCGAATGTTTTCTTGCATCCGAGTGGCAGAATGATTTCCTTCACAGTGGCCAATTTAGCTTTTATCTGTTTTATGCCCACAGCGGGACTCATAATAAACGGATACGAGAGCATTATTTTTGTTACGTGTTGGCGCCGGAAATTCAACGCTTACATAATTATCATATAGGGATAATGGCGGATTTGAACGCCACAAGGCACTTAAAGGATAGTACCTTGGGTCTAATTTGAGTACGGCATTAAAGACACTCTATACGCAATTTCAGTTAGCAGATGTGTGGGAATGGAAATTCCCGGCGGATAGTGGCTACACGCATTATTATGCGCAGGGCTCGTCGCGTATTGATGTGCTTTATATCTCGTCATCGCTACGCCAGCATGTACAGAGTGTCCAGAAAGAGTGGCTGGATTTCTCTGATCATCAATTTCTTTATATGAAATTACGTAGTGGAATTGAATCGCATTTACACTTTTCTCCGAATTGGAACTGTCCGACCCACATATGTCAACATTCGGATTATGAATTTTTAATTACGAATATATGGAATTATGTTATCACGCAAGCTCGTTTTACGACCAACCTTCAACGTTGGTGGATGGACTTTAAAGGCAAAGTGAAATACGAGTCCATTGCATATGTGAAACAACAAAATGAACATCTGCGATTAACGCAGGAACACTATTATGGTTAATTACAAAACTATAGTGAATTTGTGAAAACGGATTCAAAATGGTTACCGTATTTAAAACACACACAAAGCCAACTTAGGAAAATTCAACACGACCTAATATACTTAAAGCTAAGTTAGCACATGTGGGCATTCATGAGAATTCGACTTTTGCGCACACGATATCGGAGAGAAAAATGCCAACAAACAAATGCTTAATCGTTTTATTGATGTTAACGGTAATACCTTTGTTGGAACACAAATATATAAGGCGCTACGCGAGCATTATAAAACCTTTTATAAAAGGCAACCGATCCAGTGGAATGAATTGACCGTTCCCCAACCGGATTGGCATGTATTGACAGATAGGCAAAATAAAATTCTTGCCGAGCCTTTTACTGAACAGGAACTTTCGGATGCCCTGGATTTGATGAAATCTGAGGTATCGCAAGGGCCAGATGGGCTAGGTCCTTGTTTTTATAATAAATTTAAGCATTTGTTGTTACCAATGTTAACTCGATTATTTAATCAGTTCTTACAGGCGAGGCCGTTTACTATTGATTTTGCTGCAGCAATTGCCATTTTGATTCCAAAAAAAGGTAACTCAAGTGCACTCACTAATTTGCGTTTAATTTCCTTGTTAAATACGGATTGTAAATTGTTGACCAAAATTATTATGCGCAGACTCCAGCCTTTTATGTCAAGTTTATTAGATGAAAGTCAGGGGGAGTGGCAAACACGAAATCGTTACATGTCCTCTTAGCGAACCTGCGCGAATTGATTAGGGCAGCACAACTCAATCTGGTGCCAAAGGTCATTATATACTCGACTGATTATACGAACGCTTTTCCATCCCTGAATATTGAATATTTGTTTCATATGTTGCAGAGTTTAAACTTTCCATTGAATCTTGTCACTTTGCTGTGGCAATTATATGAAGTCATGACATTGCGTTTACAAATTAACAAAAGACTTATGCCGGAATTTCGTATGGAGAGGGGTTTGAACCAGGAGGATCCGTTAGCTCCACATTTATTTCATCTTGAGAAATGTCCTTAGTATGTGCGGTTAAGCGACGTATACAAGGGGTTATGTTAAATAATGTACCTCTAAAAGCTATTATATACGTGGACGACGCGATTTGGATAGCGAAGGATACTCAGGACATAGAGGCTATATTAGATGTGTTACAGCTGTTCGCGCAAGCGACAAATATTCATATTAATCGGAATAAGTACAATTTGTTGTTGCTGGATCCTACGCAGCGCGAAGACGTATGTCGTTATGGGACGGTGAAAGAAGTCATCAAATATTTAGGCATTTACTGGAGCAACACGATTCAAAAAACTATTGCAGTGAATGCTCAGGTACTCATCCAAAAACTGACGTGGAACGTTAATAGATATATGTATTGTTTTGAAACTTTGTTGCCAAGAGTGCGCTTTATTAATGTGTATATAGTAAGTCAATGTATCCATGCTTTACAATTGTTTCTATTAACCCAAAGAACATTTGCGCAAATTGATATGCGAATTGGTCAATTGTTGTGGCACAATTATCAGTTACGCACCCATCGAATAACGTGTCAATTACCCTTGAAGTATGGAGGACTTCAATTAAAAGATGTGAGAATACAGGGTGCGGCATTGTTGCTTCATCGCACCAAACAATTATTGTGCGAATTTCCACATATGTTTGCGACCCAACTGTTGAACGAAGTAATGCATCGCATCGAGTTGACTTTACCATTAAATGTACAACCGTGGAAGCATTTAAAGCCCTATTTGTTTAATACCTTTCTACACATCGTATCGGCGTTAATCGCACAAACTCCTTTGGAACAGTGGACAGTTCGCTAAAATTATAAATACCTTCAACAATTTTCGGTGCAGCATATCCCGGCCCGTCAACACAGACACCCAAACAAACAGTGGCAAGTGATTTAGACAAATGTTGAAGGACTGTCGAAAATTGCGTCATTACATAACATGGCGTATCTGGTGATACACAATATCTGGCCGACGAAGGTGAATTTACACGCGCGGGGCCATAGTGTAGATGTACGGTGTAATCAATGTGGACAGATGAAACGATAACGCACAAAGTGTTAGGGTGCACAGGCAAAAGGCCAATTTGGGTACAATATGAAAAAATCATGAATCTTTTGACTCGAGGCAGTTTCCGTAATTACGCTATTGAGGATATTATTCTTTTTCCGGAATTTCAAGTGTTTCCTAAGGCCAAAAAGAGACTCATGTTTTGGCTGACAATCCAGACACTAGAAATTATAATAATGAAAGAGGAATTATGGGATGTTGAGTATTATGTTCAATTTTTACGTGAACAGTTTTTGGCCTTGCCTTTTGTGAACAAATCTAAATTATTTGCAAATTTTCATCGAGCCATTTATGTATAATTAAGGTAACAATGATGTTTGTTGTTTCAGTATTGTAGTGGAGTAGATTGTATTTCTTTTCTTATTGAATAAGTAGTAGTGCGTCTCACTACAAATCCAGCAGCACGGGTTCAAATCCCGGCCAGGACGCAGGGTATTTTTTTTAAATCGTGCTCTCATGTCTGGCGCTCTGAGGTGCACTCAGACCCTATCAAATTGAGTACCAGTGTGTCCTTGGTACTCCTGGGCACCCTAGGAAGGTAAAGGCGGTCGAGCGTAAGACTGACCACCTCACTTCGTACCGTAGGTCGAGAATATGTGGAGCGCTGCCTTCACATCCCCCATACGCCATTCACGGCGCGTGCGTATCGCACACGATACACCTGGTAAAGCTGATTCAGGCCATTTCTTGCGACTTTTCCTTTAGCCGTGGAGTGAACTAAATATTATTGAGGATGTGCTGGCTCAAAGCTAGAGCGCAGACCTTTGGTCTGGTGCTAGAGGTTGTCGGTTCGATCTCTGCTCATGCCATGATAGCTCTGTAGTGGGCAAAAACCGTGTGCGTGGGATTTTTTGGAGTTCTCCTGTTTCCTCCCACTTTCTTCATTCTCATCATCACTCATCCAGCCTGAGCCAAAACCTGATTCTATGGCTGGAATTAGGGCTGTTCAATTGCTCCAAATGCAGTTCAACATTCGCCATAGTCAGAAGACCACGCAGGCTGTGGTCGTTT
Organism: Lepisma saccharinum; assembly: GCA_022664845.1. NCBI lineage: Eukaryota > Metazoa > Arthropoda > Insecta > Zygentoma > Lepismatidae > Lepisma > Lepisma saccharinum. Next base: position 20,306 of record JAGDQP010020596.1, on the reverse strand, counting down.
TTTTTTCTTTCTTTCTTTGCAAGATGCAATTTCTTTTGCAGGAAACACACGGAAGGGATTTTATTTTTGTGCGTCTGGCCTTGTAGACAACAGACAGATTTTCGCTGAAGACAAGACACGAAAGAAGTAAGGAAGGAGAAAGCAGCCCGTTGCCCTAAAATCCCACCTCCCCCTCACACACTTTTCCGAACATCTGTTAGTAAATTGAAAATGATCGAGTCAAGTAGAAGGACAACTTCTCTTATATTACTTTTTCTTATATTAGTTAACAACACTGACGCGAACAATTTGGAAACCGTTCCGAAAACCAGCAGCAGGCGGTATAAAAGTCGTCGATACGGGTTCCATCTAGTGTCTCAGAAACATAATACCTCGGGATTTGGGAAACTTTAAGTTTAAGTTGTTTCCCGTCGCTCAAGTTATATAAAAGATGTCTTGCTGGAATTTAACATCAGTTTCTAACTCTTTTTCCGGATTGTTATTAGGAAGCTACAATGCAAATATCATATTACTGTTATAAATTTATTTAGTTCTAACACTTGCAAAATTCTTTTAGATTTTTTTAGCTTTAAGTAAGGTTCGTATTTGAGAAAGGTAACATTTGTATGCTAAGGCTTAATCAGAATTCTGGTCAAAATTTCTCAGACAAGCGCTGTGTTTGTAATGCTCTTCTTATATATTACAAGAATATAATATTCTTATATATACACAATAAAATGTTAATGCTATAATAAACATTTTTAAGTAAAGCGGTTTAGGGGCCCTAAAACTATAAACGTGTGTTTTCTTTTAAACATTTTTTGTCGAAATTTACAATAAAAATCCCAAAATTTCATAAATAAAGTATTCTATAAGTATTTCTTGTTAATTTGTCGTTACATTATATATTTCCTTCATGTTCGCATTGTCGAAATAAATATTTATTACTACCTTGCTTTGGCGTCGTCCATCTCTAATAAAATATCTTCTATTATTAATGATGTGCACATTGTGTTTAAGACTATCTTCTTAGTTAAGCAATTTCGTAGTTTGTTCCCAGTCCTACCTAAAATGGCCGCGTCCTGTTCCTAACAGGTAGTCGGGTAATTGATTCACAGGATTAATAAGCAAGATTTGCTGAAAACTTGAGAAATATGTTGGACATGTGTGAGAGCTTCCTGTTTCATATATTGCCAATTTGCAGGCAAGCAAAGTGCTGATTTTTACCTCTAACAACAGGAAACGACACTAAAACACACAAAATCAAATGAAAATACAAAACCATTCAACATTATAACGTGAAAAGGAATGACACAGAAACGATAAGAAAATGATAACTCGAAGCTACTCTCCATTCAAGATATTCGAACCTAGATTGCTTTTGTAGTTCGGACGAGTGCAAATCTATGCTAAAGACAGAGCCATCTACTAACAAATTGTCAAAATTGATTTGGGAGACGCGAGGGAAAGAACTAGTTGTGTACTTCTTCTCCTCGTTAAAAAATGCGTTTGCGTGTTATTCAACTTACGGGTTACACTGGGTTACTGTGAATTATCGTTGTTTTTTTTTCTGCTGCCTTAAATTGATGTTTCATAAATAAAAAAAATAATAATACACGATTGACCGTAATATAGAAGTTACTAAGACCAGTTTGAATTTTCCGAAAGACTTCGAAACATTATGAATAACATTATCCAGTTTAAAGCTGTTAATTTACAAACTACAAGGTGCGTAAATATGAAATCGGAATTTATGCACAGAAAAGAAAACAGTGATTGGATGACAATGCTAAGAACTATTTTATTCGAAGTATTGGCCATCGCTAGCGATACATTTCTGCCATCGGTTCGGCAATGAGAGGATGCCAGATCACAGAAGCTGTGCCTCTTGTGCTGCAAACCAGTCATCAAACGATTTTCGTACATTTTCGTAAGATGTGAAGCGCTGGTCAGCTAGTGCGTGTCCCATGAATGCAAATAAGTGAAAATCGGAAGACGCCAAGTCTGGTGAGTAAGACGCATGCGGAAGGATTTCCCAGCCAAACGTCTCAATCGTTTCCTTGACCGGTTTTGCTGTGTGGGAAGATGCATTATCGTGAAGCACAATCACTTTATGTTATCTTTGGTCATATTCTGGTCGTTTTTCATGCAAAGCTTCATGCAAATTGATTATTTGTTGTCGGTAACGTTGGGTATTAACGGTTTTGCCAGGTTTCAGCAGTTCAAAATAGATCACTCCCCTTCTGATCCCACCAAACACAAAGCATTGTCTTCCGTCCATAGCGATTTGGTCTTTATATTCAGAGGGAAATAACTCGTAAACTGCCACAGGAAGGCGAAAGTACCCTGAAATAAACGTTGTAGGCCAGTTCAAGGGCTTTCCAACGAAGTATGTACTATTTCTGTATCTTTAAAACTAACGGAGCTAGACTAGTTTATGTAATGGTAGGTGTATGGCTTATGGCTTTTAATGCAGGGCCAGAAAGATTGGTCTGACACCTGCATTTGTAAGCCGAAAACCGTGGCAGGGAACCGAGAGGGGGGGGGGAACAAAATGTCCGCCAGTGAAATTCATCTCTCTGCCTTTAAAGAGCTATAACTTCTACAAATTTTAAATTAAGACCTTTGTGGTTGTGCGAATATTTTAATAACACATTAGAAATTCCATTTTAGGACAATTTGTTGCCATAGCGACGTCATATTTCAAATATGGCGTCCTTAAATCCCAAAATTAATTATTCTCGATCCCTTTTTTAGGTAGATTTCGAAGAAAATATACCTATTGAGATCGATACGATATGAAAGTATATATATATATATATATATTAACATGCTAGCGGCCATAATTTTTAAGATATTTGAACCAAATTTTTATATGTTGTTTCTAGGCTTAATAGCTCGGTTAAGTTCGTTAATGAGCAAAATCGGTCGCCATCTTGGATCCAAAATGGACGCCGAACCCATTGTTGTATAGAATACACAGCCTAAACCGCTGGGGCTATTGAAATCAAATTTGGCATACAGGTACAACATCGCTTTCTGATTACGAAGATGTTACCTAATAAGTTCAAAGACGCCATCTTGGATCCACAATGGCGGAAGTAAGAAATCTCTTTTCCATATCGTTTGAGCTAGAGATAGGAAATTTGACATAAAGGTATATTGCCACCAGTAGTTTAAGAAAATATTACGAAATGTTGAAAAAGTCGCCATCTTGGATTCAAATTGGCCGACGAACCCATTGTTATATAGAATACACAGCCTAAACGGCTGCAGCTAGAAATATCAAATTTGGTAACACTATGCATTATCATTTGTATGTTACTAAAATATTACATGATGTATCCAAAGACGCCATCTTGGATCCAAAATGGCGAACCTATAAAAACATTTTCCACGCCGTTTAAGCTAGAGATACGAAATTTGGCATAAAGGTGCATTATGACGAGTAGTTTAGGGAAATATTACAACATTTGGGGAAAGTCGCCATCTTGGATCCAAAATGACCGCCCAAAATCCCATTTTGCACACCGTTTGAGCTGGATAAATGAAATTTTACTTGAAGTTGTACCATCACAAGTAGGTCACGACAATATAAGAAAACTTTCAAAAAGTCGTCAACTTGGATCCAAAATGGCCGCCCCAAAAACCCAATTTCCAAATCATTCAAGGTAGAGAAACGAAATTTTCTTTGAAGGTGTATGTTACAATAAATGGGGCAAAACTTCCTTTTGGGGGCGCAGCCCCCCTTGGGAGGGTGCAGATGGATACCATGGTGGCGTAGTGCTGCAGGGAGATTTTGGTTAAGATAAAGAAGGCGCATCCTCTCAAAAGCACTGAAGTTGGGGGGCGAACCCCCTACGGGGGTCTGGGGGCAGCGCTCCAAGCGAAACAAAGCGAGTATATATATATATATGTGTGTGTGTGTGTGTGTGTGTGTGTGTGTGTATGTGTCTTGTGAGGTATTGTTGAACAGCTCTTGATTTATAATCTACAAAACAATCAATAGTTTCTCAATAGCTCTCATATAAGGCGAGATTTGAATTTTTGAAAATAAAAAAAACTTCGAGATCATCCTCAGCCTGTAGGCGTTCCGAAAGGGATTTTTTTATATTCAAAGGGAAATAACTTGTGAATTGCTACATGTAGGAAAAAGTACCCTGAAATAATCGTTCTTAGAAAATTCAAGACCTTTAAAATGAGAATGGTTGATGTAGTACTTTATGGTTTTTAATACAGGGACAGAAAGATTGGTACAAGACGCTTAGAAAATTGGAAATTCAATATCACAAGCTTAACCTTATTGACTCTTCACTATGAAATGGATGCTATGCATCTATTTGTTCCCTATAGTAATTGTTCCTCTAATTTTGGCTCACGACTGACGAAATTCCTATAGCCCTTTTGATTGCATATATAAATCAGGTTAGTAGATTCAGATAAACGTTATGCTTTCAAATGGATACTAACCAATGCATGCCGTGTACTTAGGTGTGTAACTTGGGTTGGTAAAAATAGTAAATTAAATTACAAAGAATTTTAAGATGTTCCAGTTATTGAAAAGGATTAATTACTAAAATGTAAACAAAAAAAGGATCGAGTTTTCTTCGAAGTAGTAAAACTAATGGAAGGTAATAATATACCAAAGTGAACATTAGTTCCTAAAAGCACATTTGAGTGATGTTGTTTGTTAATTTTTCACTTGATGTATTTTAAAACGTTACAACGTTCGTTAACTAGAATTGTGAAAGATAATAGTGTAACTACCTGAATCTAGGTGTTACAATCAGCGAGTGTGCCATTAGACCAGAAACGCATTTTAATTCATTACTAATCTAGTACTCATATAGATCAAGTGTATTTATCTGTCAATGAATTACATTAGTAACCTACAATTGGAATAAAGTAGCTAATAAACAACTGAGTGTTAATTCTTTCCCAATAAATAAAATACTTCAGCATTAAATTTGTTTCCAACATGAAAATTCGATTCGTTTCAACTTCTTTCAATTCGATTCGATTCGACACGAGTCGTTTCAACTTTACGTAGTCAGATAGTAACATTCTATACAAAAACTACCTTATTTCTTATATATTTTCTTTTACTTTGGTAGTTATCATTACCGTTCCTATATTATGGAAGTACAAACGGGATCAAACGGATTATTCAAAAGTAGGACAATCATATTTGGTTGGTTGGAGCTATTAGGTAAATTTACTAATAATTTTCTAAAATTCTATTTACTGTCTGTAGTGACAATACGTTTGCATGCTTAATATATCTGGTTTACTGTATTAGCGTGTGTATATCCGTAATAGCATAAACACAAACTATTGACAATTATCATCTCTATTCTATGGTTACAGGTTTAACGAGGTATTAATACGTATCAATGTGCTTGTGTGTGTTTTGTTTTTGTGTATTGCATGCGTGCTATGTGTTAAAACATGGGACGAAAATACAGCAGCAGTGACCGTACGATCATTAATAGGAGGCAAAATATTCTAAGATTGTTAACCGTGTACCAACGCTTCAGTTTCTACATTCGTGCAAAAGAAAACAAACAACTGACATCGTATAGCGTTTAAAGTAACGTTCAATAATTCATACGTATTTCAAACGAAAACTTTAATTAACTTATGTCTTGAGAATCATTGTGGAGTGAACAATAAGCCGAGCTATCACTAATGTTATAATAATTATATGCGGCAATTGCAGACTGTTGCTTTCCTGCAAAAGCACGGTTTTCTTTTGAATCGACCAACGCCTTAGTCTTTCCCATCGCTACTTGCAGGAACCGCACACTGCATATTAATGACGGGAGTCCCGCAGGATGTTGCAGAATAATGTTCATAGTAAACAACGAAATCATGACCTCTAAACATGAACATTACAAATGAACAAAATTTATTACAGGTCGCAAGCAAAGTTGCTCTGAATTGTGACAACATATTACAGATGTAAAACAGAGTTATAAGAAGAACACTGAACACGAATATAGAGCGTGTAATTACAGTTCATGTGTGATATACGAGAAATTATTAAATACTACAACGCTTATGTGAGGGCTGTTTTTCAGAAAGTGGCAATATATCGTATATGTTCTCAAATATTTGTTGTAGGTACTAACCTAATGTGTAGAAACTTAATATTAAAGATTTATTGAGAAGAGAATGAGCCTCATCCTCACAGCATGATTACATAAAACAATTAAAAGATAACAAATATTTGCGAAAGAGCTACTGTAATCGCATTGTCTTAGTTGTGGAAATTCAATAACTGTGTCCTCTAGATACCTCTAATATATCTCAGATGCTCTGTACGTATTAGACAAGAGTAAAGCCCTTCGTACACAATTCAGTAAACATAGAATCAAATTCTTGAACAAACAGCTGGATGAGTGCGTACACGATCGAACTGAAATAATCAAAGGGTTGTATCCAAGTAGTGTTAAAAGTGTTTGGATTGTGCTCGTACACGATTCGATAAGTTAAGCGGAAGTGTGAAATGAAAGTGAAGAAGCCAAAGGTACATGAGTCAATTTGTTCCTTCTGTGCTGAAAAGGAGCACATGAAATGAATGTTAAACATGCGATTGCCGTTCTGTAGTTGGTGATGCCTCGAACATCGATTTTTATTGCTTTATTCAAAACTCTTTTCAATTCATATAAGTTTTTACCTTTTTTCGGTTACAGACACATCTATAAACATCTAGCGACAACCTTTCAATCCAATGTGAAAATTCTTATTTTATTATTGTTTCGTTAAATACGCACTCCAGTTGATCAAGATGGCGCTATGTGGAGGATTACTAATTGTGACACTTCGGATGGCACGTACTTTGCCACAAGAGCACGGAAGTATCTCGAGTGAGGGATAGCCAGCGAAGAGGGGTTTGTTAAAGTCAGGTTCGATATATTTTTTTAATTATACGCGATGAACATCACTCTTCGCCTCAAGCCGCAACGATATATTCCCCACTTCACAGTAATAATTACTAACTTCTTTTAACGCTAATCTCATGTTTCCAAGTCACATATATATCTCATTCCTCCTGTAAATTTTGCAAAAAGATATCACCATCTTCCAAACTGCACACACTTTAACTAACCAGTCGTCGCCCAACGACAATATATCCGCTTTTTATAGCAAAGTATGTTATTCATAACACGAAATGATATCATTTAGTACTCGTACACATGGTGTAATATTTGCATGTACTGAGTACATATTTCCGTAAATAATTATGACATATGGCTATTCGTAACTCACTTTGAGTTGTTAGCCATCAATAGGTGATTACGAAATATTTGTAACAGAATAAGTGGTATAAAGCGAACAAACTGCAAAATATTCCACAATAGCTAGTTGCTATGTAACCTGCACAGCAACCAGTACCAACACTTTTTCTACAAGTCTTTCCAATCACTTTCATGTATATGAGGTTATTTCAAGAGGACTATGATATAAATATTTGTTTTGTGCCCATTTTGGTTCAACTTATTCTCTTGTAAATAAACATCGCAGATATTTCTATAAACAACTAACGGTAGTGTGCTAAAGTAAAAGTGTTACGAAAAGCGTGTGTCATTATTATTTCGCTAAATATGCACTAAGGTGATCAAATAACAAGCATGGCGGAATAGATTTATTTGCTTCATTAGGCCAGGTACATGCAGATTGTAGGTACGTGGAGGAATATTAATGGAGTGACGTCGTGTTATGGATAACACATGATTTACTGCAATAATCATGCCCACAATGATAAGTAAGCAAAGGCTGGTTAAAGAAGGTTAGATATTTTCATTATACGCGATTCACGGTTTAATAGGTTCGCTCACCAACGTGGAAGAAGCCAAGTAGTCCCAAGTACCTTTCGCTACTTCACTCTAATTTAACACTTCAAAACTTCGTTATATTTTAAGTTACAACACCTACACACACGTTGGAAAATATTACATTTTTGGGGCCGTAAAGTAAAGTGTTCCCTGATACTTCTACGTTTAGCAGTTCTCAACTTCCGACATACAGTAAATAAAAACTCGACCTTTCTACATTAATTATGAACAACTAAATGTCACTTGAAACATTAACATCCTACTGATTCAAAATATAATACAATACTTTATTTGGAATTAAAGTAGGTCCTATATCAATTAATATTGCAATAGTGATTGTACAAAAACTACAGAAGAAACATGTGGTGCACTGTACCTCAGCAAGATGCGATATAATTTCCTGTAGAGATATTTATTTTAGTTTTCTAACCATATCTTCATTTCATATAATAAAAAAAAGAACTGTACGCAATGTCGACATTTTAATTTTTAGCGTTCCGGAAGTACATGAATCACGTGCTCAAGTCACAGAGGATGTGATTGGTAGATCACTGCGTTGAATTCAAGAAAAATAGGACAGGTTCTAACTAGGATTTATTGGATGAGATGACTTTAATTCAAGAAATTTCCTGCGTAGAGTCCATGATTTGTGACGCCATTTTGATCGAATTTCTTGTTTAACAACTTCTTCGAGCTTTATCGAATGGTGTACGAGGGGCTTAATCAAAGTATTTATTGATAAGCAACAGGAAAATATAGATTCCCATGCTGTTGTGTAAAAAATTAAATGTAAAGAAAAAAGAAGAAGAACCGGTACCTTACAAACTGTAGATCAAATATTTTTCTCAAAACATCACCATTTGCATAATTACCCTTTGCACAATTCAAAAAATACATTGTGCTGGGTTTTAACTGAAATTCACAGTCGATATCAAAATAGATTTGAAAGTGTTCAAAATGTTTTATGCATTAAGTTTATATTAATATATTAGTTATTTGAATTTAGATAGAACACATTATTCTAGCGCTCCTTCCAAACATTACTTGAGAAACTTCCATTAAACCTACTTAGTTTTCCAACGTTTAACTGCATGTGATTTATCAAACTATAGGTATCTATTGAAACTAATACAGGAAAGTTGACAACCGACGCGACCGTGACTCAACAAAAGCCTAACGTACTGTATTATAACATCATGTAACTCGTGTGACAGAAAACCACTATCTGCAAAAATAACGAAACAGATGATACTCAACACATGTGGAGACTTTTGAATCTCCTACCTACAAACACATGTGGTGACTTGAAAACACCATGGAAAAAGTTGTATCTCAGCATAAATCGTAAAAGGAAAAAGTTCACTCCAAATATCAAATATTCCACCCACTACCTCCTACATTACACATGGAACTTTTGGTTCTAATGTAAAACCTGCACTAAACAGAGTGAAAGAATATAATAACCACAGCCACTACTACCAGACGGTTGAAATTTTTATTCACACAAACTGAAATACCGAAAAGAAGAATGAATAGTACCTAATGAAAAATTAAAACCTGAGAGTTGATACAAATATGGGTCCGTGAACAATGAGCACAAGGAACCTAGCTGGACAAAATTGCAAAGTTAACCTTCAATACCCGCAAAACGCTGGAACAAACCAAAATCACAGTCCGCTGATACACATATATAACTACAAAAAGAAGAGACGAGAATTCCTTAATTACATATACAAAGAATGAGAACGGAGCAGACTATAGTAAACAAGAAGGACGGACTCTGGGTCTTATGTTACAACGAAAGAATAGCAGTGTTTCCCACTCGTGACCTTACAAATTGAAAAATCAGTAGTACGTTTAGCTAAATAACCTCCTGGTACCACTCCAGTTAGGGTGAGCCAAGTGATGTTTGTTATACACCGTGGAGTCTTCAATTAGATACTTACATCTAGAATGGTTAAAATGAATTATTTCCGTTATTTTTAAAGACACAGTTATGATTCAGATGTCGCTCGAAAGCTCTTGAAATGAACAATTTTGTTTATTTCGTTATGTTTTTGTGTAAATATGGCTGTTTCATAGTTATTCGCCCTTGAACAGTGAAATTGAATGTGTAATCATGACCTATTTTCCATTTTCAGATACTATATTTCAAAATGGCGGCAATGACTATTACGTTTTTAATATTCAAATTTACGCCTGGAGCATATTCTCTACAATAAAGCAAGGATAAGTTTCTATCTAGAACGATAGTGGAATTATTCGTTTTTAAAATCGCTATCAGTAGGCGGCGGCGCTATCAGTTGACGTCATATTTGGCACAAAGCTACTCCGGTCAAACGTTCATCAGGCAGTTTTGACATACTGGATCACCTATCTATTCAAAAAGCATCTGGGGATTTTCCCTTCCCGAATGGTACCAAGATGTTGTGTAGCTCAAGGACTAAACCCTACTTTCCATTTATGTGGTACCATGAAAAGTTCTGTGTATATATATTTATACGGCCTTGATAAATTAAACCATTATAGTCCAACAAACGCAAAAATATACATATTGATTATCTCAACAATTAACCGCATCAAGGAACACTAATTATATGTGTATATAAAAATGTGTGGCATTTACAATCTGAACAAGAAGCAATAACAAACCTAATTTAAAACGAAGCATTTACTTTATGTTCTTTATAACTGACGTAGCTAGTTTTTGGCAGATTTCGTACCGAACACTATATTTAGCCACCCGTAGAGGCACTATCCTTTGCAATATTTTAGAAATTTATTTCCGTTTTCAACAAATGTTATTCGAAAAAGAAATATTGCGTTGCTAGATCACAGCGGATATCCTAATGAAAATTTGCTTTAGCGCCCTTTAGGGTTTTAAATTCTTAGTAGTATTATAGAACTTACTGGTTTCTATTAGTGTCTAAATATTAATTTAACAAAGATTTTAATTTTAATTCCATTAAATTTCATTGCAGCTTCATTTGGAGGAACAATTAGTTTTTTCACTGGAACTAGTTTTGCTTCTCTTCTTGAGTTATTTTTCTTTCCACTCCATGTCGTACTCAAGATGCATAAATTTATTCGACGAAATCCATTTCATGTATCAATCACTTGCTCAACCTGTACGCGTTGCAGACCTTTAATCTGCAAAAGAGTTATTAGAAGGTATATTAAATATGGGAAGATGACAAATGCATTCAGAGAATTCAAACGCAAGATAAAAGTTCAGACTTGGTTAGTAACTTTTATGTATGTGTATCTAATACCGTGATATGATATAAACATAGAGGAAAAACTTAAATTAAATATATACATACGAAAGGTTACCCTTGTATATGTTGTGTCGGAATTACTACATTGCAGCTGGAGGAAAGAAAATTTGCAGGAACTATCGTAAATGTTAGTGAGAATCACGTAAGTTGTCTTTATACTTCATGGGTGACTCAATATAAGTTTTCCCAATAGGGAGGATTGAATTTTTTTCTCAAATCCAAAAACTCCTGGGGTGGCACCTCCACCAACGCCATCTTTGTTTTATTGTGGTATAAAATAAGTCCCTTGAGCATTTTGAGGACTTACTTGCGTTTCTTGTAAGGCTACTGTTGGAATTTCTTAAATCCAGAAAGGGCTAAGCTGGGAAACGTTGCTTATTAAACCCTGTAAGTATCATGCAAAATTTTGACCAAATTGGTCAATATCTTTTGCGCACACCAACGCCATTCTTTGTTCCACTATCGTATATAATGGACCTTTTTACCGTTTTGGGATATACGTTTCTCGTTTGTACAGCTATCGTTGATAGAGCAATATCTTTGGATTAAAAGATAAATAAAAAGTGTTGCAAAAACGAAAGAAGCAATTCCCAACTCTTCAACGGTTTTGTAAAATTTCCCTTTTATTTCTTTATGAAAATATTTTTTAAAAATAGATGAAATACGATAAGAAACACATTCGGACTGCAATATAGCGTTTTAAACATAATGACATCATTTTTTTTACAACTTTTATATTTATGAAACTAAAAGCAGCGTAGGAATTACTTAGCAGCTTTACAAGAGGCTGTTTGTTTGAATGCCGGTATGGCACCTCGTGAATGAAGGTTCCTAATAAATTCCTCTTTGCTTCAGGTCCGGAAACACAATGGGAAGCTTCGGTGACGAATTTCACGTTCCTTTGCACGCTTTGAGTATGGCAAGAAAATCTTGGAACTTCCCGCCTTTACCGGAATTGCCATAATTCCGTTTCTGATAGAGCAGCAGTGACAGGAGGCTCTGTGACATCGCAGTCTTGCCACCAAATGAAGTCCACGTAATCCTCAGAATCGAAGTTCAGGCTTGGAATTTTCAATTCTCTTATTTTATGTTGGTCGGTCGCAGCGGCATTTAGTCTCGCATTCATGATTCGCCGAACGGCAACTTCTCGAATGTGCTGTCTATCATTGTCAGTAGCATGTTCTCCGGACTGGAGAAATACGCATTTCTCTGGATAGTACGGAAAACAACAACTTTCAGATCTGGTGGCTGATAACGAGCGAAAACGATAGTTTACCAAAGATATTCTGACCCATCTTTTCAGGAATGGTTGTACTTTGTCAAAAACCACACCGGTGCATATACGCGGAATATGTACTCAACAATGGTGCGTCTCTTGGCATGGGTTTTAGGTGCTGACGTATAAGCAGAGTCGTCTGCTTAGCATCATTATCCACCGTGAGTGGGATACTGCTCCAGGACATTTTCTGGACAAGTCGATGGAACAATCCCCACGGGCAACTACTTCGCAAATCTCGAACAGATATTCCTAGTCGCTGCTCATATCTTAAACATTTTCTGGTGGCAGAGTTGGCGCATTGTTCTCAAGAGGGAAAGAATGACACCAATAACAAGTTGTCGCAGGTTTAAAGCTGCTTCTCGATTTTTTTCGATATGACCACTTGGCCCCGTTGTGGCACCATCTAAGTGGTGGAATAAATTGCGAAGTGGTAGTTGGTTGGCAGGAAGCAAGCATGCTTGCCACTGCAAATGCCTTCCCAGCTCTTTATCCAATAATCGTATAACAGCGCTCTCTCCCAGTATTCGCTACAGTACCGTCGAATGTGGAAGTTTCGGAAGTGTTTGGAAGAAGAATGATATCGATTTTTCGACGTTGTCTGTCATTGGATGCGACGGCACTGTGTCGAATACTGGCAGGAAGAGCGGTGTTAGACCATTATTGAAGAAAGAGCTGGGAATGCCTTTCCAGTCGCAAGTATTCCTCCTTCATGCCAACGAACTGCCACTTCACAATCTATTCCACCACTTAGATGGTGCCACAACTGGCTCACGTGGTTATTCAGGAATAATCAGGAGCAAACTTCAAATTTGCGGAAACTTGCTATTGGTGTAATTCATTCCAATTGAAAACAATGTGCCAACTTTGTAACCTGAAGTTGTTCAAGACATAAGCAACAACTAGGAATTTCTGTACGAGATATGCGAAATAGTTGCTCGTGGGGATTGTTCCGTCGGCTAGTCCAGAAAAAATCCTGGAGCAGTATCCCACTCACGGTGAATTACGATGCTAAGCAGACTACTCAGGTTATACGTCAGCACGTAAAACCCATGCCAAGGGACGCACCATTGTTGAGTACGTATTACACGTATATGCACCGGTGTGTTTTTTGACAAAGAACAACCATTCCTCCAAAATTGAGTCAAAACATCTTTGGTAAACTATCGTTTTCGCTCGTTATCAGCCACCAGATCTGAAAGTTGTTGTTTTCCGTACTATCCAGAGAAACACGCATTTCTCCAGTCCGGAGAACATGCTACTGACAATGATAGACAGCACATTCGAGAAGTTGCCGTTCGGCGAATCATAAATGCGAGACTAAATGCCGCTGCGACCAACCAACATAAAACAAAGGAATTGAAAATCCCAAGCCTGAACTTCGATTCTGAGGTTTACGTGGACCTCATTTTGTTGCAAGACTGCGATGTCACAGAGCCTCCTGTCATTGCTGCTCTATCAGAAACGGAATTATGGCAGTTCGGGGAAAGGCGGGAAGTTCCAAGATTTCCTTGCCATACTCAAAGCGTTGAAAGGAACGTGAAATTGGTGATCTAAGCTTCCCATTGTGTTTGTGAACCTGAAGCAAAAGAGGGACTTACTCGGAGCATTCATTCACAAGGTGCCATGCCGGCATTCAAACAAACAACCTCTTGTAAAGGTGTCAAGTAATTCCTACGCTGCTTTTAGTTTCATAAATATAAAATTTGTAAAAAAAAAAATATGTCATTATGTGTAAAACGCTATATTGCAGTTTGACTCTGTTTCTGATCTTATTTCAAATATTTTTGAAATATTATCATAAATAAATGAAAAGGAAATTTTACAAAACAGATTAGGAATTCCTTCTTCCGTTTTCGCAACACTTTTTATTTAGCTTTTAATACCGAGATATTGATTAATCAACGATAGCTTTACAAACAAGAAACTTGTATCCCAAAACGGTAAAAAGGTCCATTATATACGATAGTGGAACAAAGACGGTGTTGGTGTGGGCAAAAGATATTGACCAATTTGGTCAAAATTTTGCATGATACCTACAGGGTCCAATAAGCAACATTTCCCACCTTAGCTATTTCCGGATTTAAATATTCCATTAGTAGCCTTACAAAAAACGAAATTATATCCGGAAAAGGTTCAAGAGACATATTTTATAACACAGTAAAACAAACATGGAGTTGGTGGGTACAGAAGATGTTGACCGATTTTGTCCAAATTTCGCATTGTAGTTACTGGGTCTAATAGGCAACTTTTGCCACCCCAGGCATTTTCGGATTTGAGGAATTATAAAACTCACCTAGTTTCATCCCAATCTTTTACCCAAAATTAACCTCTGGTAATGTTACATCTCACGCTGTTTTATTGTTCCAAATGGATAAGATTATTGACAATATACTAGTAATTTTTCTGTAATGTAGTCACCAATATTTTTCTATTGCATTGTGCATTAAAATATAACACAAGATGGACTAAGTATAAAACAAGAACATTGCATATTTAGTTTGTATTTCGCACTTAATTTCTATTGGTTTTTGTAAGCTGGAATCTAAATTGTAAATACTGAAATCCTTGAGAACCAACTACTTGTTCCTTCCGTTTATAATTGTAATAGTTTGCTGAAGCATTTAAAATCATTTCATTCGTTGTAGTCATTTCTTCTAGCGATTTATAACATTTTAAAGAAATACATTTTGTCACTTTTATCACTCAAAAAATTAATATTTATATCCAACTGCGAGTCTTCTTTATACAGAACAGAATCATAAAACCGAGTGTGACAGATGATATATCGCTATTGAAAAATAAAATACCGTCTTACGAATTTGTTATTCGAATTCCATGTATATCTTCGTTGCTCAAATTGTACATTTGCGTGAACTGTCAAGGCGAAGGGATTGATAAGGGATTAATGGCTTCTTCATTGTCTTTAAAATAGCGAACGGTCTAGGCATTCTGCAATCAAGTGTATTGATTAATTATGAACACTATCGGTTTCAGTCATGTAGAAATAGGAATAAGTGAGTCTGTATTGGGTTCGTTTGAAAAAAGTATTTAAGCACAAAACTTAGAAAGTATTGAATACCAATCGTAGAAGTTATGGTACCTGGTACAATTTAATTAATATTTTAACGGAATTAGTTGATAGCTGAACGAGCAAAGCAATGTTTCCGATGGCAAAATTGATAAATCGTTATACTGACGTAGGTGAAAAGTAGATCTGCTCCGTTCCTATATATTTCAAGCTAAACATAATTATATTCGAATCTAATATTGGTGTATTAAGACACCATAACTGAAAGAATAAGATTTATTGGGCTACGTGTTAGTCTATAAAAAATTCTGGATAGAGTTTCTAAGAACTGATTGAAACACGTCATTCGAGTAACATACACATACACAATATCTTGGGTCTGGGAAAAAGTTCGTGGCGTTTCCCCGATAGATGGCGTCAATTGCAAATACCTCAGGAAACACAGATCGCAGCGCCACCACTAAACGCTCGTTGGAAAGGTGACACTTCGAGCGTTACTGTGAGTGTATAAACAGCGAAATTAGTGCAGTGGTTGGAAAGCTGTTTGCGTGTGAAAATGCAGAACAGTAATGTCAAATTGCGCTATATTTTCAATATTAATAAAACAAAGGGAAGAACGTTGCGCAGGCGTGTGAAACAAATTGTGCTGTATACGGAGAGGGTACTTTATCAAAATCTACTGCGCGGAAATGGTTCGCTCGCTTTCGTTCTGGTAATTTTGATGTGAAAGATGAGCCACTCCCTGGTCGTCCAATCACTGAAAAAGCTGATGAAAATCTTAAATAGGTCCAGCAAGATAATCATATCAGCAGTGTCGATATTGGTATGGAGCTAGACATTGACCACAAAACTGTGTTGAACCATTTACACAAAGCTGCCTACAAAAAGAAATATGGGTTCCGCATGAGTTGAGCGAGAAACATGATAGACCGAATGAACATCTGAGATACGCTGCTTAAACGCTATGCAAACGAGCCATTTCTTGAACCTGTCATAACCAGTAATGAAAAATGGATCACATACGACAATCGGAAGCGTAAAAGATCGTGGAGAAGGGATGGTAAGCCGTCACAAGCGTTTGTGAAGCCCGGATTGACGCCGAACAAGGTGATGCTGTGTGTGTGGTGGGATTGGAAGGGAATCGTCCACCATGAACTACTTCCAGTTGGTCAGACGATTAATTCTTAACTCTACTGTGAACAACTAGAGAGTTTACGCCACGCAATTGAAAGAAAACGTCCCGAATTAAACAATAGGAAAGGTGTCATGACAACGCCCGAGCACATACTTCGTTGATGACCCGTCAAAAATTACGCGAGCTTGGTTGCGAAGTTTTGATGCATTCACCGTATAGTCCAGAAATAGCACCCTCGGACTATCACTTGTTCCGATCTCTGCGGAATTCTCTCAATGGAATTAAACTGGTTTCACAAGAAGCCTGTGAAAAACACTTGATTCAGGTTTTTAACCAGAAACCACAGAAGTTCTTCATTGATTGCATCATGGCTCTACCCGCAAAGTGACGAAACATTGTCGATAATAATGGAGCATATTTGGTTTAAATAAATTCATTTCCATCCTATAAGAAAACCAGTTGAAATTTACTAAAGAATGCCACGAACTTTTTCCCAGACCCAATATATATATATACACGATCGCCACTAACTATATTTTAATGAGATTTATTTTGAACGGTATGGACGATTTAGTAAGATTAATCAAAGCAAGGGAAATTTGAACGAGCATACTAATAAAGATTGAATACTGAAAGATCACAGAAACAAATAACAATATATACCTGAAACTTCGTAAATTTTGAAACCAAGATCATTTAATAAATTTTGAAATCAAGATCATTAAACTCTTGCTCGGGATCCTTGATAGACCAAAGTTCTATGCTTCGTGAACCAGATGGTCACTATATGTTGATGTGCATTTGCTGAAGTGCGCTTCCAGGAGAATCGAAACATAATTCATTTAATACGAATAAAGTAATTGCGTAGCAATAAGTTTAAAATTTACTCATCGAAATACATGTTCTTTGAGGTTATGTAATTTACTCTGTGTGTATTCATTTGTATTTTATTGTATTGATAGTTGTTGATATTTTAAATTTTTGGAGCGAAAATTGGAAATCACGTTCCATCGAGATTGTTCGTGCCCCATTCATTTATTATCCACTGATCATATTTCACTTATATATAAGTGTAGTGTAATTGTTCCGCTTATCGTGTATGTTTTGAAAATTTTTAAATATAAAAAATAGTTGAGTAAATAATTTTCTTATCCCTTTCATGTACGATTTAGATGTTTGTTGAACTTACATAAATTCTAGTTTCAAGTTACCATTATATTTCAACATTTCGATTTTGACTTTGCAACACAGTATATGTAAATTAAAGGATGAAATGGGAAAATATTTATTAACTTCATATTTACTAATGTTATTGCTTTCATTTTTATATTGGAACACATTAGCAACTAGAGATAAACTTAGTTCAAATGTTTTATACATCATTCTGATTCATTTTTTAGGTTTACGTTGACAAATAGCTAAAATCAGTAAGCGTGCTATACTACCCGAGGCTAATAGTAATGCAAACATATATTTGTTGAGGATATTTGTGGCGGATTTTCCCTATGATTAGAAATTATATATGCTGTTATAAACCCACCAACATTGCGGATATAAGAGGGTCATTTGATAAGTCTTGAACCTGCCTAGGAAGACATGAAACTATTTGAAAAGAAAAACTTCTTCAGCTTGAAGATCGATCCATCTGATGAATGTTCGCATACTTTTAGTTCGATCGTTAGTGCCGCGTAGTGGTGGTGCACAAAACTTTTGTCGAGATGACATCATGAGAAAGAGGTAACACGTTCCTCACTCGTGCACGATGCCATCTCGACAGACTTTTTGTGACGCCACCACTACGCGGCGCTAGCGATCGGCCTGAAACTATGTGGACCTTCCTCAGAAGTATTGAGTGCACGCTGATGAAGTTTATTTCAAATCGTACAATTCCTTCTTAAGTAGGCTGAAGAATTATAAAATGCCCCTCGTAAGTTTATGTTCAAATGGATGCCGTACTTTGTTATTTCCTACACAAAAGTTGTCTCAAGCTATGTTTCAGAATACTAAATACTCCGCTTCAGGGTTACATTAGGGATTGTTCACTGGTTCACCTTCGTCAGATTTTGATTTACTTCTTACACCAGACATTTTGAAGGAAAATGTGTTATGCTCAAATTTGCAAGGTAGACGAGCTACAACTGAAATGCGCGAAAGGGGACCCAACGAGGAAAGTTTTGTTGGGACTATTACCTTTAGATAACTCAAAATGCGTACTTAAATGATCATTACAATGCTACAATGTCAGTGAATAAATTCAAAAATATTCTAATCATTTACGTTTGTCTGATAAAAGAACACGAGAGCTAAGAATAAAACCGTGAAACATTGACAAGTGTTCTTATTAACAGAAATCTGGAACTGTTTTCTTAGAAATTGCCAATCTATAACTGTGACTGGTATATCACTTACAATTGATGAGGAAATGATCCAGCGGCAGATGTTTATTTACTCAATATATGCCATAAAACTCGGGAAGTATTACTTGAAAGTATTTATGCCGCCTGACGCTCAATCTAATTGTTTTATGGATGCTATTATTGTTGTAGAAAGAATGGAAAGCTAGAACAAATGGGTCTTGAATCTGAGGAATTAAACTTCTAACAAAATAAATTTACCCAGTACTCACAGGGCCACCTGAGAGGGACTTCTAGCTAACTCTAGCTACTTTCGTCCTAGGTGATTATGTCTGGTTTAGTCAATGGCAAGTATAAGTATGGAAAGGTAAGTATGTTGGAGGTATTGGAGGTGTGGTTTGGTGGATTGTCGATCAACGAAAAATAATTGATAATAATTCAGCCGCCCGTGATTCATCCCCAGAAAGCTACTCAAGCTTCTTCCACCCTTAATTTAATTTGTTGTTTTAGTTATGTTTGTTAATCATCTGGAGCTTGAAGATTTTCTTGGTATGTAATTAGATGGTATTTTGGTAGGTCAAACTTGTATAGGACAATATTTTGGATGAGAAATTTGTTGTTCTGTGCTTTTTAGTTTTTTCATTATACCTTTGAGTGGGGACAATCCGGATCCTGTAAAGTACCTCAGCACTGTCCTGCCAAAGTTTGAATGCAAATCTTATGAAAAATCTTTCGACTTTTAGTAAAGGAGATATGTCCGTTGCAGAAATAAACAGTTGGTATCCGTCAGTAATAATTACTCTGTTTCTTATATAAATACATCTTTATATTTGATGAGATGGTGTAAGAGATTGATCCTAATAAGGCATGAGCTTGGAGGCCTTGTTTGCGTAAATGACGTATATGCTGTTTAAAAGTCGTTCTTTCGTCCAGTATGAACCCCAGGTATTTAATGGATTTAGTAGGTTTAAGTCGTATTGTTTGTGGTGAGATATTTGCTCTTGTCCCTAACTCTGTTGTGTTCTGATGGATAAAACTATATTAATTGCGTCTTGTTCTAGTTCAAAGTAAAAAGCTCGGTGTCACACCATTGGACAAATTCTTTGGCAATTGATTCAACATTGCGAATTACAGTTTTAGAGAATTTAGTAGTGGTCCGGTAAGCAGTATAACCCAAGTTTCATATAGTCTTCAGTTGGGGTTGGTGTATCATTAACATATATTAGATACAAAATATTGCTTAGGCCAGTACCTTGTGGCATCCGTCTTTTAATGTAAATGTCTTCACTGACATCGGATTTTTTTTTTGAGTGGTTCTGTCCTTTAAACAGTTTGCAATCCATCCTATACAGGGTGTTCCGTAATTCCTATGACAGCGTTTGGGAGTTGAAAGTAGACATCAAAACAAACAAACA
>JAGDQP010020595.1:21869-33042 GCA_022664845.1 Lepisma saccharinum | reverse complement strand
AAAGATGAATCTTTGGTCCGGTATTTTGGATCCAAGATTTCGTCTTTTGATATATTTTCTAATATTATCGTAACCTACTAGCGATGATGTACTCTCATACTAAATTTGGTGTTTCTAGGGCAGAGGTTTAGGCTTTGTATTTTGTACTACAATATGTTTGGCGGCCATTTTGGATCCAAGGTGGCGACTTTTTCATCATTTTGGAATATTTTACTAAACTACTCTTGGTCATACACCTTCATACGGAATTTCGTATCTCCAGCTCAAACGGTGCGGTCCTCCATTTTGGATTCCAGATGGCGTCTTTGAAGACATTTTTAATATTTTCGTAACCTACTAGTGATTTTGTACGTCATACCAAATTTCGCTTCTATAGCTCCGGCCGTTTAGGTTGTGTATTGAACACAACAATGGGTTTTGCGGATATTTTGAATGCAAGATGGCGACTTTTTCAAAATGTCGGAAGTTTTCCTTTACCTACTTTTGGTCATACACCTTCATACCAAATTTGTTGTTTCTAGTTTCAGTAGTTTGGCCTGGGAAATATGATCAGTGTCAGTGAGGCAGTCTGTGAGTGACCATATATTATGTGGATTCGCTTTGCTTCTTTGCTTCAATGCTGGCGCAGCCCCTAGTCCCTCACGAGGACTGCATCCCAACTTGGGGGTTTTGGGGGTTGCGCCCCCTACTCTCTTTGGGCACCTTTCCCTCATGGTGCCAATCTTTTCCCAACAACCCGGGAAGGGGGGGGAGCTTCGTCCCCATATTGAAGGTTTGCCTCATTTATTCTAACCTACCCGTGATGGTACGTCTTCATACTGAATTTCGTTTTTCTAGCCTCAGTGGTTTTAAAAATGGGTTTTGGGGTCGTCATTTTAGATTTAAAATGGCGACTTTTTAACATTTTCTTTTATTGTCGTGACCTACTCCTAGCTCAGACGACGTCGAAAATGATATTTGGGTGGCCATTTTGAATCAAAGATTCAAAAAAGAATCTTTTTTAACATTTTGTATTTTTTCTTTTCTTAATCTACTCTTGATAATACACCTTTATGCCAAATTTCGTATTTCTAGCTGAAACGGTGTGGAAAATGTTTTTGGGCCCACCATTTAGGATCTAAGATGGCGTTTTTGGATACACTTTGTAATAATTTTTAACTCTCTAGTGATGATGTACCTTCATACCAAATTTCACTTCAGTAGACCAAGCGCTTTGGGCTGTGTATTCTATACAACAATTAGTTTGGCGGCCATTTTTTATCCAAGATGGCGACTTTTTGAAAATGTAACATTTTCCTAAACTACTTTTGATACTACACCTCGGTGCCGAATTTGATATCTAGCTCAAACGGTGTGAGATTCGGCAAGATGGCGGCTTAACGGATGGAAGCTGCTGAAATTCTTAGTTTTAATTTGCTCTACTACATAGTTAAAGATAAAATAAATTTTATGGGCGGTAACAGCACTATGGCTTACGCCCGTCCCGGCTCTACTACATAGTGATTTTGGACTCAACACATAGAAAATTTAACAAAATACATCATATAGTGACTCAGTGCTTAATGTAATAGTGATCCAAGTTTGAAATTCAAAATTGATAGTGAAAAATACACCATAATAGTGACTGTGGAGTTAAAGAGTAGAACTGACGCCTATGGCGGACTGTAACCATAGCAACTGGTAATCAACTGACATTAAAACATCAATTATATAGACTGATAGACTGTTAAACTGTCAAATATTATTAAAAACAGCAATTATTTAAAGAAATAGTGCCATGGATGGGCGTAATTAATTGCCATTTCCGCACTAGCTATTAGATCAGACCTGACCAGATCAAACGGTGTGAAAGTTGATTTTTAGCTCCGCCATTTTGGGTTCAATATGGCGTCTTTGGAGACATTTGGTAATATTTTCGTAACCTACTAGTAATAATGTACCACCATACCAAATTTTGTTTCACTAGCTCCGGCGGTTTGGGTGTGTATTCTATAAAGCAATGAGTTTCGCGGCCATTTTTTAGCCAAGGTGGCGACTTTTTGAAAATGTAATATTTTCCTAAACTACTCTCGATATTACAAATTTGTTCCAAATTTGGTATCTCTAGCTCAAACGGCGTGGAAAATGGATGTTAGTTCTACCATTTTGGATTCAATATGGCACCTTTGGAGACATTTGATAATATTTTCGTAACCTACTAGTGATAATGTATCACATTACTAAATTTCGTTTCAGCAGCTCCAGCTGTTTAGGCTGTGTATTGGACGAAATGTCCTGTCCTGTCCTGACCTCCAAATGTCCTGTGGACGAAAAGCCCTTTGGACCAAATGTCGATTGGACGAAATGTCCTGTGGACGAAAAATCAATTGGACCAAATGTCGATTGGACGAAATGTTTGTGGACGAAAAATCCGTTGGACCAAAAGTCGGTTGGACGAAATGTGGACGAAAAATCTGTTGGACGAAATGTCGATTGGACGAAATGTCTTGTGGACGAAAAATCCGTTGGACGAAAATTCGATTGGACGAAATGTCTCGTGGACGAAAAATCTGCTGGACGAAATGTCTTGTGGACGAAAAATCTGTTGGACGAGATGTCTTGCGGACGAAAAATCAAGTGGATGAATTGTCTCTGGACGAAATGTCTGTGGACGAAATATTTGTGGACAAAATTTCGTTGGATGAAATGTGGTATCACCCATTCAATATCTTTGTGTTTTCGTTTTTTTTAAATATCCATATTTGTAATGATCATCAATAGCATTACGATTACAAATAAGACATGCAGAATCATTTACTTTACTAAATCTTAAAACTCCCTGCAATTGGCAAAATTTAATTTCCAACTACTTATACTACATACAGAGTGCGAATTACGGCCGGGGTATGGGGGGATAATACCCCTCTGGAATGTACTTATCCCTAGCTGCTAACTAGAATTCACTATCCCAGGGGGGGGGATGATATTTTCACCCTCTAACACGTTACAGCTTTCTTTCCACATTTGATACAGTTAATATACTTTTTTTTTTAAATGTACACACTTTAGTTGACATAATATTTACAGTTTGACATATAACTCAGCTAAGAGTGGTACAGTCGAGTTCAATTAGTATATTTATGTTGCTTATTTTTAGACTGATGTGAGTGCAATATTATTCACTCAGAGTGCCCTGTGCTGACCTGACTGTCAAGAATGATCGTGGTGAGTGTTAATGGAAACATCCTGCCGTTATCATCGATTAAGTATAGTTAACTGTAGAGAACAAATATTAGATTTCATAGAGTTACTTAACTTAACAGACAAACATACCTACGTTATGTAAAGCTATCCCCTGTTTGATACGCACTGACCGTGAACGGCGCATGGGGGATGTGGAGGTAGTGCCTCACATATTCTCGACCTACCATTCGAAAAAAGTCTCCGAGTTTGAACTCGGGCCACCCTAATCGTAGTCAGACGCGCTAATGTCTGAGCCATGGCAACTCATCCTAGGTTGTGTCAATATTGTTTAATTTAGGTTGTTTAGTACACTCCAGTACTATGAAATCATCGGTGCAAAACAACATCGTAAGTTATTTCACTTCTGTTTCGAAGAAACATCAAAGTGAATCTGGAGGTAGACCTACTTGTAGAGTTAGGAACTATTGAATAACTCCAAGTCTTAGTAGCAACAGTGAATGTTACAAAAATAGCAGCATTAATAAAACTGAAGAGACAGGTTTCTAAAGTAATGTGCGCAGGTGGTTGTGTTCCAAAGGAAAGATGTAAGCAATAGCAAAATTCGAAGTCTTGGCTAACTTGGAATGAGACTGGTAAGGTAAAGGGCCCGTTATTCGTCCCTAAGCTCAATTCCGTCCCCCAGGGTTTATCCATTTGTATTCGCTACCGCCTGTCGAGAATGAATGAAACCAATTTTAAGTGTCACCTAAACGAGCATGAAGTAAGATCATTTGGCGGTGTACGTTTCTTTCGCAGTAATTGTAATTTTTTGTTTTCGGTCGAGTGAAACTTCATTTCCTGAGCACATACCAAGGACTGTAGTTTAACCTAAAGCATTTTAACCATTCGTTTCAGTAATGTGTAGCGAAGGTTGTTTAGTTAAAAGACCACGAGAGTTAGTCTAGTTATTATAATAGGCTGTCATATTTGTTACGTCTACTGACCCGAATTTCGCCCTCTAAGACATTTCCTAATTTCGTCCCGGAGACGAAATTTGGAACAATGCTAAGAATTGGAATCTTGTACAGAATTTTTTACTTGTATATTTGCCGATGAGTAAGCGAAAGGAATGGAATAAAGAAGCAATAATGCTGCCCATAACATCAGTTAGAGAAAAGAAGATGAGATACAAATTGGCAGTAAAGACTTTTAATGTTCCTACATCCACCTTGAAAGATTACGTCAAGTCTGGAATTCCAGCTGAAGATTGTGTTATAAAAACAACTGGACGTAAGCCTATTCTGACGAACGATATTGAGAAACAGCTTGTTGCTTATTTATGAACTAACGCTTTCAGATCTCAATTAATCGAATGGCTTAACAACTTGCAATAAGAAACAATCTTCTTATGGTGCCATGAACTGTGCGTAACTATCAAAATTGGGAAATACTTTTATCTGTGACCAGTGGTGTCATTTCAGTTTTTGCTTGAGGGGGCAAGATCCCCTTGGCGTATCCTACCTATTTCCAAGCGTAGTCCTTACTTCATACTCTGCATATACGTAATAGTGATTCTGCCAGACCCCTCTGTGGGGGTGTCACCCCCTCAAATCCTTGAGAGCACCCCAAATTAAAAAAATATGTTCAAAACTCGAGAGAAAACATGCAAAACTCAAGTTATACTCTCCCAATTTCGACTTGACATTTCCCAAACCGAAAATCCTGGCGGAATCCCTGGACGTAATTCATATGAATCTGTTCGCTGTTAATATCATATGATATAACTAATTCCAACCGACAAGAATGAAAATAAAGTTTTTTTAATGAAACATTCTGCGTTCAAAGTGCTTCTGGCAGAAGTGGGTGATGTAAACTGTTGGCTCTGTAAATACAGCGTCGAGGCCACTGGTTGCCAGTTGCTTAGCGTGGCGTATTGGTTGTCGAAAATGCTCGCAGCACAGGGTTTCTCGGCGATCCAATGCAGACGTAACGCATAATTATTCTTGAAAGGTACTAATATGAATGGAAAAAGGGTATATAAACTTCTTCACAGAAGACGAAGATAAACGCTCGATATAAAAACGCACTATAGGTAAAGATAAAAATGCGTCTTAAAAACCTTTCTCTCATTTTCGATTTTTTGTATGATGTTATCGCAAAATTAATCACTATAACAGACAATTAAATTCACTAACCCACATTGCGTAGCGCCTTACAAGTATTATTTTAGTTATAAATTTAGCTCCGAACTCCTAAAAAATAGAAATTTAAAAAAAGTTTTTTTTTTTTTTACTTTTCAGTGTGTTATATATCGGTTTAACTTGTCTTTTTAAGAAGATCTTTTTACGTGTTAGTGCTTTTATATTCTTAAATTCAGTGGGGCAATTGCTCCACCCAGCCCTCCCTAAATGTCGCCCCTGTCTGTGACAGTTGTGAGTATGTGTAGCCTCAAAATGTCAATGTTCACTGAAAATGAAGATTGACAATTGAGAGTAGAGTTAATAACAATACCTTTACTACATTTTTCTTGCGTTCTTTAACACATACTTTGTTTATTTTATATATCCAACAGAGCTTTCGTACTGTATTACCACTCAGTTATCCTATTAAATAATTTTCTAAGTAATAATAGTAAGTGAAGTTGAAAGTAAACAATATCAGGTACTTCCCCCCCCCCCTGAAAAGATAACCTAATTCGCACACTAACTACATATCAATCAACCATAGGCGTAATGATTACTCTTAACATAGGCTAGAGGGGAAAAACGTAGTTTAATTAACCTTTGATATTCATGTTACAAGATCATTCAATTTCATCGTAAGATTTGAATTCGCTGGCAAGACTTTCTTAATAAAAAAATAGCTGGCTCTTACAGAACTGTCGAGTAATTACACTTGCTCTTTAAGACTGAGTCGAATTGAAAACCTGCCGCCATCTATACGCTCTTGTTGGAAGTCCCGAAACGTGCTGTCATCTATACTCTCTTGTTGGAACTGCTAATAAGTACGTGGTAAAAATTGAATCGGGAGGAAATTACTTTGATGCCAGTAGTCCTTAATACCAATAGTTCAAGTGATTTAATGCATCAAATGTTCAAAATGATGCCCTTCGACCTCGATGCACTTTCGAATTCGTTGAAGAAACGATTGGTGTGTATGTAAAAGAATATATTTCTCAATAGTCACACACGCATTACGTATTCGCTCCTTCATGTCTTCTGGAGTCGTTGGAACACTGAAATAAACCTTCTCTTTGAGATAACCCCATAGGAAAAAATCTGGAGCTGTTAAATCAGGAGATCGAGCTGGCCAATGGACTGGACCTCCGCGAACAATCCAACGACCATTATATTTGGTATTTAACACTTCTCTTACTGTTCGTGCAGAATGGGCAGGGCAACCATCATTCTTGTACCACATGTTGTTTCTCACTTCTAATGGTACATCTTCCAGTAGTAAGGGTAACTCCTCAATTAAAAAGTTTCTGTACATTTCTACCTTTAATGTACCATTAAAAAAAAAGTCCAAGTATTTTGTCCCCCAAAATTCCACACCAAACATTAACTGACCATGGTCTCTGATGCTCCACTTGTCTTAACCAATGTGGATTCTCCACTGCCCAATAATGCATGTTATGGCGATTTACCTCACCATGCTTGGTAAACGTATATTCGTCAGAAAATAAGACAAACATAAAAAATGTCATTTCGAATTCGAATTTTCTCTTCAGCCCATGTACAAAATAATATTCTATTCACAAAATCGTCACCATGTAATTCCTGATGTAACGACACGTGATAGGGATGAAATTTCCGTTGTTTCAATATATTCAATACACTACCTTTTGATATTCCTGCGTTTACACATAAGGTACGAGAACTCACCTGGGGATCTAACTTCACTGCAGCTAATATTGCAGTTGTATGATTTTCGTCGGTGGCTGTTTTCCTTCTATTCAGCTTTCGGGGCTGAACACTTCCTTCTTCGGAAAATTGTTTAATGACTCTTAAAAACGATATCCTAGAGGGAGTTCTCCTACCAGGAAAATGTTCGGCATACAAACGAATTGTGTGTTGAATATTTCTTCCTGATTCTCCATAAATTAAGACTATTTCAATCTTTTCTTCTAAAGATAAAGGTTCCATTTTGATTTCAGTAACAACAGATTAATACGTTTACGATATTTACATGCAAAAAACAAATAAACAGTTCAATTCATATGGAACAAAACACTGCAGCTGATGCAAAAATGTAAATAGTAGCAGTTACTGGGAAACGGTTTAGTGCCGGTTACTAGGCACGCTCACTAAACAAAGCAAAATGGTGAAGAAAACACGAAGAGTAGCTTCGCTTGGGATCGAACCTATGACCCTTTGCACAGGAGTCGAGCGCTTTACCATTTTTTTAACACTTTTATTCTAACTCATTTAACATTTATACAAAAAGCAGAAACTTACAAAAACAAAATATTGAACAAATTTTGTTAACTTTGTGGTAATATAGCTTATAATGTAGAACATTTTTTTAAAATTGATAACTACTTCTGTTAGTTGTTGATCAATCTGGGGAAATAAACTTTGACATAATATGCTTATTAAAATATTAACTACAGTAATATGACAACTATACAAAAAAAAAACAACCGACAAACAAGACTTTGATCTTTAGTATACAGCATTAATAAATTGAGCGAATTGATATTCCTTTCTTTTTTTATCAAGTTGTTGATATCTAAATTTAATTTGACTAACATACCAGTTTCCATTGTTGATTTCACGTTCAACCAGTAATAACTATAAAGTTTGAGCTGTAAACTAGTTAACAAAATTGTTTTTTTGTGTTCGGATAACAATGAAAATCAGGTGGTTCTAACAAATAATTAGGGGAAATGTGTATTGGACTAGTTCGATTAATTCTAGCTAATATTTTTTGACAGTATTGCCAACATACTCTGGTTTGTTTACAACTCTCTAACCTGTGTGTGAGAGTGTCTGGTTGTTTACATATGGTGCATAAAGCATTTTTACCTATATTTTTTTCATACAATAAGCTATTAGTTTGAAAAATACCATATGTTAATTTATATCGGAGGTCGTGTAAATCAGGTAATAATATTAATCGATTTATATTAGACCATATAGTTTCCCAATCTTTGTTAGGATATTTGTGACAGATGTCAGAGTTTGATTCTAATTCCCTATGTAGGAGTAATTTATAAATGTCTTTAACCTGCCAATTTTCGAATTCCAAATTGTTTATGATAGCATAATTTATTTCAATAAGAGTTTGAGTAAGATACGGGATTTTGTGTTTCCAAGGGAGTATGTTGACTGGTGCCTGCGTGTCAACATGTTCCAGTACAGCCGTAATTGTTTTACAAGATAGTGTGTTAATGTAACAACAAAGGGATAGTACAGTACGATGAATCAAAAGTGATTGAGCCTGAAGAGCAATATTTTTTAGGTTCAGACCTCCTTGGGTAAGGGGAAGGTATAGGTTGTTCCTGTTCGGTTTTAGAATTTGATGTTTGTAAAGAAAATATCCTATGTATTGTTAATCTGCGCTATGGTTGATTTAGATAATGGAAACAGTTGACTAATGTACGTGCATTTGCTCACAATAAAACAATTTATGAATCTAATACGGGGAAGCAAATGGTTAAAACAATGTTGGTATTTGAGTAGATCTTGGACCACAATTTGAATAAGATATTGTTCATTTAGTGTTATAGTATCTGGGATATTAGTTGTCCATTCTATACCTAAAATTCGAATTTGGGAAACAATGGTACTAATATTTTGAAGATCATCAGCTATTTTTGTATCTGTTGGCATTAGATGAGTTTTAGCTGCATTTAATTTGATTCCTGTGTAACTGAAAGCTTGAACTATATCAAATATTTTAGAAACTTCTTGTTTATTTTAAGCTATGCACGTTAAATCATCTACATATCCAAGTATTTTCAGGTTAGAGTCTAGGAATTTGATACCCTGAATGTTATCTTCGATGGTATTTATTAAGGGACTAATAAAAATTGCAAATATGGTTGTGGAAAGAGAACAACCTTGAGAAACACCTTGTTCTAATTTAATTTTAGGTAAAATGCGTTGATTTACTTGTAATTTCATGTAACGGTGACTTAAAATGGGCTGGATAGTATTTATAAACTGAACTGGAAAGTTTAATTTGTGCAACACTCTGTATAAGTAATGATGATTTATGTTATCGAATGCCGAGGCTAGATCTAAACTGAGGATAGCAAATCTAAAGTCCTTTAAGGTCGATGCTAAGTGTAAACTTTCTCTAAATTGCATTCGCATGAGAGCAGCATTTGGGGTCCCTGATTGACATTGATTAAGTCAGGCAGGTATTGAGTGATTCTAGTATTACGTAATTTAGACAGGATCTTATAATTCCAGTTGTATAAGGCTATGACTCTGTATTTACTTTTTATTTCTTTTTGACCGCCTGGATTGGTTTTTGGTAACAGAATTCCTATAGGGGTAACAAAGTCATTATTGATAGTATTATTATTGAGAATTTCATTGTATATGTCGACTAACAAATCTTTCTAAATTTAACATAAAATTGAATGGACAAACCATCTTCTCCACCGGTAGCGTGTAAATTAGAATTCAAAATTGCTTTTTCAACCTCTGAGGGGGTGATCAGGTCACCAATTTCAACGCTACAATGATCGGGGAGTATGTTGTAGTTTCGGATGTTTATCGTTTTGTTATCATTAACATTCAAGTTGTTTTGTTTAAACCTACTTAAATAATGGGAGCAAATTGCTTGATATATTTGTTCACCTTGAAAAGTTTGTTGATTTTCGTCTATATACGTATTGATAAATTTTTGAGTCCCTTCTTTTCGTTCCTATATAAGATGCATGTAACATACTTTTTCATGAATACCAATTTTAGATAACCTACTTCTAGTAATAATACCTTGATCTCCATATTGAGTAATTTTACAAATAAGGGCTTGAATTTGACGGACCTTAATAATTAGCATTGAGTCAACAATTAGTTGTTTACAATATTCATTTAGCAGCCTATAATAATATTGTAATTGATTTTTCTGAAATCGACTTTTTTCTTTGGCGTACATTTTGAACTGAAAAATGATTGCTTTCTTT
Organism: Lepisma saccharinum; assembly: GCA_022664845.1. Classification (NCBI taxonomy): domain Eukaryota; kingdom Metazoa; phylum Arthropoda; class Insecta; order Zygentoma; family Lepismatidae; genus Lepisma; species Lepisma saccharinum. The sequence goes on along the minus strand of JAGDQP010020595.1, from coordinate 22,739 downwards.
GTTTGTTGCCACCACTCTAATTTGCTTTTTTGACCAAGCAATTGTTTCTTTAATTGTGTCTGTTTACAAATATCGTTTATTAGTTTCTTTATACTTATAAAGAAATAATTTATCTTTTATCTAGAATACTAACAGGATTAACACAAAGGAAGCTGTACAATATCAAGGTAAAGATAACTGAATAAATAAATAACCATAACAAACTCAATGTCCGTAATAAGAACTATAATAATTTGTAAAACAATGTAATCTTGCTGAAAATATATACCCCCCAACCGAGGAAAAATAAGGCCCAGGTTTGACTACCGGGAACTGGACCAAAGAAAAATATCCCCCACTCTCAAACCTTAAATAAAAAATGAATAAATCAGGTCCTATGTCTCCCTGACTTGAAGCCGAGCAGGGGTCAAGGCAGGGAGATCCCCGGTGAGGGGATAGCCTACCCCGGTTTCAGGGAGAACATTATTGTGTTCGATGTACTCGTCAGGCAAGTGAACCGGAGCTGGAACTAATACTGTTAAGGCGTAGGGTGGATAGAGGGTCCCAAAATGTATGTGTATATATTATATATATATTTACTAGGCCTATTTCCTATTATTTTTTAGAAAGTATTGCTTATTTTCTCAGTTAAACTGGGATTAGGAAGAAATAAAATCACGAGATCTGGAAATAATTTAAGGCAGCAAAAATGTTATCTGTAACCGAACAGTAGTGGTGAAGTCATACAGCGTTGGTTTAGCGTTCGAAAGGTCTCGTGTTTAAAACCGACGGAGATCATCCTGAGAAGTTTTTCCTCAGTCACACGAGGAAAATTCCAGGATGATACCCTATATTTGTCCTGGTTAACACCTTTCTCCTACTCTATCTCGA